>JAOQIF010000383.1:0-77327 GCA_026260285.1 Colletotrichum sansevieriae
GCGTAGTAGGGTTAAATAAAGGCGAATAATATAATAATCTAGGGATTATCTTCGTTTTAGCTATATAAAAAGCTAACTTTAGTATTAAGTTAAAAAGTATAAATATTATTTGAAATTTCGCTCTACTAAAATCCTTCCTCTTACTTCTTTAGATTATAATACTAATAAGTTACTATTAGTCTCCTGCTCTCCTACTATAACTTTATCTTAATTATTATATAATAAATCTATTATTATATCTTCTGCTGCTACTAACGCTGCTCCCTTCCCTGCTAATATACTAGATACCTCCTATATCCCTATAATAAGTAAGCTCCGGGGGTGCTCCTACTGCTGCTATCTCCTAGCATAGGCGAAGTAGGAGCCCCCTAAGGAGGATATCCCTGAAATCAAGCTCCTCGCGAGCCTAATAATCTATTTCGAGAGTAATAATAAGCACCTAGTCCTTAGCTAATACTTATCTAGTGCTTCGCTAGTTAGGCTTTAGAATTTATTACTAATTTATATAATTTTAGATATCTCAACTAAATATAAGCGTTATGCTAAAATAGGTAATAAAAAGGCTTATATTAATATAAGTTTTATATATTATTTTCTAATCCTTAGCTACTAACTCTCTATAGCCTACCCGTTATATAATAGGTGCTATTAATAAGCTTAAATAGCTAATAAACGAGGGTACCTCCGAGCCTGATATTCAGGCCTAGTATACTAAGAATAAGGTAGGTTACCTAGTACCTCTCTAGTACCTCTCTAGTGCTTTATTACTAGTATCTAATTATACTTAGGAGGAGATTCTCGCTACTTAGCTTATAGTTAAGAAGGCCCTCTAGGCTAAGAAGAATAATACTAATATTACGCCTGAGAAGCATAAGGCTAAGGAGGCTAAAATCTCTATAGAAATAGAGGACTACTAGGTAGCTGCTTTAGAGGAGGCTACTACTTATTAATAGTACTTCTCTAAGGAGGTAGAGAAGCAGACCGAGTTGCTATATAAATAGTATAAGGAGCTCTGCTATTACTATTCTAAGATAGAGCGGTTTGCTAAAAGGCAGACTAAGGCATAAGAGGTATAAGCTATATGCGCTTAGGAGTCGCTAGACTCCTATAATAAAGTTATAAATCCCTATAAGCCCTACTAATACCTTACTAGTACTTATCTAGTTAATATTTCTAATATTTTCTAGAACTACGAGGTTATCGCTACTAACTCTAGTAGCGAGGATAATAGCTCTAATAAGATAGGCGCTAGCACCTAGGGGATTTAAAATTTTCAGGAGCGCCCCTAGTAGGCTGCTAATAAGCTCTGGGTAGTTATTAGTTGCCTTCGGGCATATTTCTCGTTTTTTATCGCCTCGTTAGGGGGCCTTCGGGCTAATGAATTGAAATACCCAGCTGGCGTGCCCTATTTCTAACTACCTACTAGTTACCTATTAAATCGTATAGGGATCGTGATATTTCTACCTATAATTAGGCTTTATAGTTATTTTATAAATCGATAGATACGTTACGTTGTAGTTCGGTTCTATCTAGAGCCCCTATAAGTAATGATATAGTCTACTATATAGATATTATCATTATTATTATTAATTGGGATTTCTCGTAGTAAGACGGCTAAGCTAAAAAAAGGCTCTAATTATATAGGTGCGAAAATATTATAGATTCGGTAGTTTTATCACTCTAGAGCTTATCTACTTATCCCCTATTAATTACCCGTTAGATCCTAGATAGGTAGCGAAAATAATAGGGTCCTCTTTCGTTATACTTATGGATTCGTACTTATCGGTGTTCGAATAGAGGCTATTAGTATTACGGTCAGCTATCCGACAGTAGGGTCTGCTAACAGAAGTTGGGGATTAAGACGTAGTAACAGTATACTAGGTCGTGGTCGTGGTTATAGGCTGATAGTAGATCAGGTCTTTAGAGACTAAGGTGATTAGTCTTAGACTTAATAAGTAATTCGCAGTAAAGGTAAGCTAAGAGTATCCATGAGGATGAATATAGAAGTTAATTGCTAAAGAGCTATAGAAGTCTAACCTTGAGCTAGGCTCAGGTTATACTATATATAAGTCCTAAATAATTCCTTATCCTGCTACTAATTAATAATTAGGTACTACTAAGCGCTTAGTGATCGTTAGTAATTACTTAGTAGGTCTTACTAAGCGCTTAGTAATCTATATTATCTACTTAGTCTTATCTTATCGTTACGTAACTTATATTATAGTTCTTCCGCTCTGAGCGAGTTCCTATTATTCCTATAATCCTATAGTATAATTATCCTATCCTAGCCGCCTAACGCCTAAGTAGGTCGGTTAACTATTATCCTTATATAACGGGTTATAATATTAGGTCCCCTCTCTAAAGGTCTTATCCTCAAGACCTAATATAAGTAGGTTATTAGTCCTAGGTTAGGGATCTATTAATTATGCTTTCTAATTTCTTATAGCGCTAATATTATATTAAGTCGTATTATCGATAATCCTGCGATCTCTACGCTTCGTTATTACTATCGTTCTCTTAATATTACTAAGAACGGTTTTAAAGTTATGCCTTATTATTACTATTATTCTAGAGGTTTATATTATAAAATATTACCTAGTTCGCTAGTCTATAGGGAGTATATCGCTATAGGTAGCACTCGTCGTTCTTGCGATACTTCTAATAATGCGATTTATTAATATAGGTCTAGGTTTATATAGTTCTTTATTTCTTACTAACTTATTATAGTAGAATAATTAATAATAGAATCTTATTATTTAGATAACGAGGAGGAAGGAGCTAAAGAATTATTTTAGAAGAAAATAGAAGCGCTATAAAAGGTATAAGCTAAAGTAAATAAAGTTCTTGCTAAATTAGATTATATTTATAAGGCGAAGCGGATAGTTTTTAAGAAGGGTTATAAGGAGATATTAATAGTAGCCGAAGGCGAGTTATCCGGGGATCCTTCTCTAGGGTCTCCTATAGTTTAGGAAGTGCAATCTATAGGTAGTTTTAGCGTAATTAACCTAGATATTATTCTAGGTAATTAGAATCCTAGTACTCCGAGTTTCTTATTAGGGGAATCTTAGTTTTCTATTAGCATTTCTAACTAAATAAATAGTTTCTTTTTCTTTAGTTAGTCCTCTTCTATTAGTAACTTTATAAAGCAGTATAGGTATCTAATTCGTTTATATCTAGCGTTCTTCTAAACTAGTATAATAGGCGCTAGTATAGTTTCTCGTTCTTAGTATTATTGCTAGTAGATCATGAGTTTATCTTCTATATTAGTAATATTCTTAGCTAGTTCCTATATATTATCTTTATAACTATATCCTTTTTATTTAATAAGATATTAGTATCTATCTAGTTCTTCTAGGTAGTTAAGAATTCGTTTAACTTTATACTCTAGTTCGTTATCTTCTATAATAATAAGGTTATTCGTTTATAATCCTCATAGGGCTAGTTTAAGTAATAAGATATAGAATACTAGGTAATACTTTATAGTTTCTAGAAGTTTAAGCTCGTAGTTAACTAGTGAAATTACTCGTAAAATTTTAAAAGGTCCGAGTTTTTTATAATCGAGTTTATTACTTAGTTATTTTATTTTAATATTTCGCTATATAAGATAGGCGCTATCTCCCTCTTTTAAAGTTAGTCCCTTAATCCTTTATTAGTTACTAAACTATACTATTTATTATTATATAAATTCAAGTTTTTTATATGCGTTTTCTTAGATATCCTTGATTTATTATACTAAGGCGATAGCTTTTACTATAGCTAGGCCTATCCGGGGTTCTCTATAGGTAGTTAGTTCGAATCTATAGTTAAGGTAGAAGGGGGATTCCTTAGTACTTTCTCCGATTGCGCTATTATATGCGAATTAGGCGACTAGGAGTAATATAACCTAATTATCTTAGTTATAATTAATATAAGCGCGGAGGTAGGTTTCGAGGATTTAGTTAATCCGTTCTATTTATCTATCGGTCTACGGGTGAAATATAGTAGATATTGCTTACTTAATACTAAGTTATAATATAATTAAGTTCTAAAACTTAGAGGTAAAAATCTTATCTCTATCTAATACGATTTCCTTAGGTATATTATAATTAGCTATAATATACTTAATAAAGGTATAAGCGCATTCTTTAGTATTACTTGCTTCTTTATACGGGATAAAGTAGGCATACTTCATAAGTCGGTCTATAATAACGAGAATGCTATTAAAGTATACTCCTATAAGGGGTTCTCGAGACTTCAGTAGTTTAATAATAAAGTCGAGGGATATAGATTGCTAGGCTACTTATAATATAGGCAAAGGTTATAGCATGCTATATAGCTAGTATTGAGTAGGTTTGCTTTTGAGGCAAACTTTATAATCTCTAATTGCCTTTGCTATACGTTCTCTATTAATTGTTCTTCTATATTATTATTATAGTTATTTCTAGGTTTTTATAATTCCTTAGTAGCTATATATAGGGCGGGTATAAAACTCTATAATTACTTCATTATCTAGTTCACTAGTCGGGCTAGTACTAGATTATCTAGCTATTATTAAGAGTTTAGTTACTAGCACTAGGTCTCCGTTATTATTTCCTTTAAGGATTACCTAGGTTTCTTCTAGTACTAGGATATTATAGTCTAGTTATTAGCTAAGAGCGTTAGCTCTATTATTATCTAATCCTTTATAATAGATAATTCGAAAGTTGAATTCTAATAAGAATTCTAACTATTTAACTTATTATTTATTTAATACTTTTGAGGTAATAAAGTATAAAAGGTTCTTATAGTCTAAATATATAAGTACTTCGTAGATAGTTCCTAAGAGTTTAGGTCTCTATTCCTTAAAGGCTTTAATAATTACTATAAGTTCTTTATTATAGATCTAGTAGTTAAGTTTAGGTTTATAAAGTTTGCAAGAGAAGAAGGCATATAGGTATAGTTATCCTTCTAAGTCTTATTAGGATAGTTATGCTCTAATTATATAATTAGATATATCTAGTTCTACTTTGAATTATTTTATTAGATCTAGAATAATTAGGATAGGTTTGCTAGTAATAAGGTCCTTAATCTTCTGAAATACTATCTATTATAATTCTTCTTATATAAAAGAGGTATCTTTATAGCTAAGGCTAGTAAGAGCTATATTAATCTTACTATAGTCTTTAATAAATTTCTAGTAGAAGTTAATAAATCCTAGGAATCCTTAGACTTCTTTAAGATTATTAGGTACTAGCTATTCTTTAATAGCTTTAACTTTATTTTCTAATATATAGACTTTTCTAGGGGT
This sequence comes from Colletotrichum sansevieriae, assembly GCA_026260285.1. Classification (NCBI taxonomy): domain Eukaryota; kingdom Fungi; phylum Ascomycota; class Sordariomycetes; order Glomerellales; family Glomerellaceae; genus Colletotrichum; species Colletotrichum sansevieriae. The sequence goes on from JAOQIF010000383.1 coordinate 5,267, forward strand.
AATAATGAATCCGAGGTATTCTACCTTCTAGGTATAGAATTCGCTCTTTTTTAGTTTAACTAGAAGCTTAGCTTCCTAAAGAGCTTATAAGACGTAGTATATATCTTCCTTATATTTCTCAAGTATTAATAAGAAGATAAGAATATTATTAAGGTAAACTACTATATAAATATTAACATACTTGCATAAGATATAGTTAATTATATTCTAGAAAGTTGCAGGAGCGTTAGTAAGACTAAATAGCATAATAAGGTATTTGAAATATCCTTTTTATATTCTAAAGGCTATCTTCTATTCTTCTCCTTCTTTTATTCTAATTAGGTTATAAGCTCTTTTGAAGTTAAGGGCTATAAACTAGTTAGCTCTATAGAGGAGTTATCTTATTTCATCGATTAGTAGTAATAGGTAGCGATTTTTAATTATTATTTCGTTAAACATATAATAGTTAATATATAATTATAGCTTCCTATTCTTCTTTAGTATAAATAGGATTAAGCTTCCTATTAGTAATATCAAAGGTCTAATATAACCTTTCTTCAGGTTTTCTTCGAGGTACTAGTCTAGGGCTTCTATTTCTATTAGATTAAGTCTATAGATCTTATTAAATCGTGGTTCCTTCCCTTCCTTAAGGGGAATTTCGTAGTTAAAACTAGTATATTCGGGTAGTCTAGTTTCTAACTTAGCTATAAAGAGTTTCTTATAAACTCTATATTCTTCTAGAATAGATAGAAATAGATCGTTCTTCTATTCGAGATCTATTATTAATATAGCTTCTTTTGCCTTAAGGTAGTAGATATATCGTTTTGCTACTCCTTATTATATCGATTCGTTTAAGGCCTAGTCTTAGCAGGGCTACTTAGGAACTAAACCGTTATAGTCCTAATAGAGTTAGCCTTTTCTCTAATCTATTTATAGGTTATTCGTTCGTAGCTAGGGTAGTCCTAGCACTATATTATATATTCCTATATTAGTAATATCTAATTAGATTCTTTCTTTCCGATCTAGATAGCTTATCTCGAGGGGCGTAGTCTCGTTATAGATAGTACCTCCTTCGTACTTAAATCCTTCTCCTTCTGCTATATATAGGTAGTATAGTTATTCTTTTCCTCCCTATTATACTTTTAGCCTATTAATAGCTTAGGGGGTAATATAGTTAGCTTTAGCTCTACTATCGATTAGCGCGAGCGTCGTTTGCTAGTTAATAGTAACTTCTAGCTTAATATTATCCTTATATCCTTATAATATCTAGTAGATAGATCTTTTGCCTATTACCTATTATAATCCTTCTTTAGTAGGTAAGTCTAGTTTTTTAACTACTTAAATAGTCTAGGGTAAGTAATCTATTTTCCTTCCTATCTTGCCTTTATAAGGCTATTTTTATAGATCCTAACCTATAGAGGTCTAGGTCTGTTTTTTGCAATTCTCTAGGTATATGCTTTTTCTTAATAATATACTTAATACTTATCTTATTAGTATTTATCCTACTTTATTATATTATTATATTAATATCTCATAGGAAATTGCAGGCTAGGTCTAAAGGTTATAAGGTTATCTTCGAATAATACTATAATCTATCTAACTATAATAGATATTAAGTAGACTTCCTAAATAGGTTCGTTATTATATCTTCTAGAGTAGAATTAATAATTACGCTTTTCTCCTATATGCTCCTTATACTTATTATAAAAGCATTAAGGCTAGAAAAGGGTTTAGTAGAGTTAATAGTCGCTTCTTAGTATAAAGTAGTCTTCTATATGCTATTTAGGAATGTAGTCCCGTTCTTATTAGTTTGCTAGAGTGCTATAGAATTATTATTATTACTAGTCTCGAAATATATTTACTTCTTAGTACTATAGAAGTTGCTTAGTCTCGTCTTCTTAATTATTAGATTCCTCTTTAGAGCTAGAGTTATCTATACTAGGGGTATGCCTATAGGTAATCTCTGCTTAAGTATATTATTAAGTAATATTATAAGGTTTATCCGAGTCCTAAGGTGAACTTTCGCCTTCTCTAAAAGTCTAATCGCTAGTTATATTAAGAAGTTATTATTCTATTAGCAGGTTATGCTAATATTCTAGTTCTTTATTAGATTCTTCTTTAACTTATCTTTCGAGTTCTTAATTAATTTATTCGATCTAAGCGGGGTTTCTATATATATTCTTTCGTCGTTCTATATATATAAGCATAGCTCTTAGTTATCTTTCCTATATAAGGTTATGAGGTTTATCTTAGATTCGTTCCAGGTATATAAGTTTAGCTAACTAAAGTTATATAAGTTTTTATTTATTATTATCTTCTAGTTCTTAGTTATATATAGTAGAGGATATACTAGCGGTTTTAAGTTATTATATCTATAGCATTTCGTTAAGCTATTCTCTAGGCTTTCTCGCTAGTTTGCTATTATTAATATATATTATTGCTAGAGTCCTAGGTCGAGTATCCGAAGCGGTTATATTATATCTAGATCGTCCGGAGTTATTATCCCTTAGGTAATATCCTGATATTTCTTTATCTTTGAGATAGATTTAATAGTTATTATTATAGCACCCGGTCTATAATAGTAACGTATAGGGGGCTTTAGAGATCGTGTTGACTTATCGTAGTCTCTCTATTATAGGCTTCTAGGGAAGCTTCTTAGGTTATTTATAGTCCTTAGCGATATAACCTTGCTTATTGCAGTTATAGCATTTAGGGTTCCAGGGCTTCTTATTATTAGGCTTAGTTATTATGCTGAGATCTATAGGTCTACTATGTTATCCATAAGCAGTGCTTTATCAGGTGTTATTCCAGTTATTATAGGGCCTATTATTATTCTATTAACTATTAAACTTATATTAAGGCTGCTACTAGTACTTACGTCCTAAATTAGGTCCTTATTATTTCTCGCCTTTTTCCTTATAGCATTTAAATAACTAGTTATTAATCTTAATCGTAAGCTCGGCATACTAGAAGAAGTTATCGGGGCGGTTAACCTTAATAATCTTATCTTTAACTTCATCCTTAAGTCCTTAGTAGAATATAAAGATCTTAGTTTCCTTAGTAAGGTTGAGTTAGATACTTAGTTATCTAAAAGTAGTAGCGAATTCTTTAGTAGATTTAGTTTATCTAAGTTATAATAACTCTTATTTAGCTTATCGCTTTTCGTTAGGATCCTAGAAGAGCGAGCAGAGAGTATCTTTAAATCCTTAGAAACTACTATAGATATTACGAGTTTCTATAGAGCATTTATCTAGGGTTTTATACTTAAGGAATTCTTCTTAGATAGGTTTAAACTATTTAAGGGCTTATCCTCTAAGATAGGTAGCTATATAGATTACCTTTTCGGTTTAATTAGTAAAATTACTATAGTAGAAATTCTAATAGTTCTTAACTTAGATTAGAAATCCTTTAAGATATCCGGGGGTATTATTATAAGTTATTAGAGGACTAAGCTTAAGCTTCTATTATCCTCTAGTAGGGGTTATAATAATATTAGTAGCAGCGCGTAGGGTTCTGATTTCCTTCTAGAGTTCTTCGATATTAGCGTTGCTATTCTATCCCCTTAAGTAGATAACTTTATTTTCTAAATCTATAATATACTAAGAGCTATTTCCTAGTTATTATATTATTCTTTTAAGACTCTAGAGTTCTATAGTAGTTTTATTATATATTATCTAGATTTTAGCAATATTATTATCTCCTTTCTTAACTATAGTTCGGAGTTAGTTATAAGTATCTTTTTTTAGGGTTACCTCGTTATTAGAGTCTATAGCTATAGGAGCTCCTTTAAGTTCTTTAGCTAGGCTTCGGACTAGTTATTATAAAGAAGAGGAGGTTCTAGGAGTAGGTAATTTAGCAGAGGTGCGAGAAGATATCTTATCTATACTATTTAGTAGTCTTAATAGTTAACTTACTAAATAGGAGCAATTAAAGTATTATAATTAGCTATCCGATAGTAGGGTCTACTAATAGAAGTTAGGGATTAAGACGTAGTAATAGTATACTAGGTCGTGGTCGTAGTCGTAGGCTAATAGTAGATCAGGTCTTCAGAGACTAAGGTGATCAGTCTTATGTTACGGTCAGCTATCCGACAGTAGGGTCTGCTAACAGAAGTTGGGGATTAAGACGTAGTAACAGTATACTAGGTCGTGGTTATAGGCTGATAGTAGATCAGGTCTTTAGAGACTAAGGTGATTAGTCTTAGGCTTAATAAGTAATTCGTAGTGAAGGTAAGCTGAGAGTATCCGTGAGGATAAATACTAAGTTAATTACTAAAGAGCTATGGAAGTCTGACCTTAAGCCGGGCTCAGGTTATACTATATATAAGTCCTGAATAGTTCCTTATCCTGCTACTAATTAATAATTAGATACTACTAAGCGCTTAGTGATCGTTAGTAATCACTTAGTAGGTCTTACTAAGCGCTTAGTAATCTATATTATCTGCTTAGTCTTATCTTATTATTATATAACTTATATTATAGTTCTTCCGCTCCGAGCGAGTTCCTATTATTCCTATGATCCTATAGTATAATTATCCTATCCTAGCCGCCTAACGCCTAAGTAGGTCGGTTAACTATTATCCTTATATAACGGGTTATAATATCAGGTCCCCTCTCCAAAGGTCTTATCCTTAAGACCTAATATAAGTAGGTCGTCGGTCCTAGGTTAGGGATCTATTAATCATGCTTTCTGATTTCTCATAGCGCTAATACTATATCAGGTCGCGTTATTAATAATCCTGCGATCTCCACGCTTCGTTATTACTATCATTCTCTTAATATTGCTAAGAACGGTTTTGAAGTTATACCTTATCGTTATTATTATTCTAGAGGTTTATATTATAAAATATTACCTAGTTCGCTAGTCTATAGGGAGTATATTGCTATAAGTAGCACTTATCGTTCTTATAATGCTTCTAATAATATAATTTATTAATATAGGTCTAGGTTTATATAGTTCTTTATTTCTTACTAACTTATTATAATAGAACGATTAATAATAGAATCTCATTATTTAGATAACGAGGAGGAAGGAGCTAAAGAATTATTTCAGAAGAAAATAGAAATACTATAAAAAGCATAGGCTAAAATAAATAAAGTTCTTACTAAATTAGATTATATTTATAAGGTAAAGCGGATAGTTTTTAAGGAGGGTTATAAGGATATATTAGTAGTAGCTAAAGGCGAGTCGTCTAGGGATCCTTCTCTAGGGTCTCCTATAGTTTAGGAAGTGCAGTCTATAGGTAGTTTTAGCGTAGTCGACCTAGATATTATTCTAGGTAATTAGAATCCTAGTACTCCGAGTTTCTTATTAGGGGAATCTTAGTTTTCTATTAGCATTCCTAACTAAATAAACGGTTTCTTTTTCCTTAGTCGGTCCTCTTCTATTAGCAACTTTATAAAGCAGTATAGGTATTTAATTTATTTATATCTAGCGTTTTTCTAAACTAGTATAATAAGCCCTAGTATAGTTTCTCATTCTTAGTATTATTACTAATAAATCGTAAGTTCGTCTTCTATATTAGTAATATTCTTAGCTAGTTCCTATATATCGTCTTTATAACTATATCCTTTCTATTTAATAAGATATTAGTATCTATCTAGTTCTTCTAGGTAGTTGAGAATCCGTTCGACTTCGTATTCTAATTCGTTATCTTCTATAATAATAAGGTTATTCGTTTATAATCCTCATAGGGCTAGTTCGAGTAACGAGATATAGAATACTAGGTAATACTTTATGGTTTCTAGAAGTTCGAGCTCGTAGTTAACTAGTGAAATTACTTATGAAATTTTAAAAGGTCTGAGTTTTTTATAATCGAGTTTATCGCTTAGTTATTTTATTTTGATATTTCGCTATATAAGATAGGCGCTATCTCCCTCTTTTAAGGTTAGTTCCTTAATCCTTTATTAGTTACTAAACCGTGCTATTTGTTATTATATAAATTTAAGTTCTTTATATACGTTTTCTTAGATACCCTTAATTTATTATACTAAAGCAATAGCTTTTACTATAGCTAGGCCTATCCGGGGTTCTCTATAGGCGGTTAGTTCGAATCTATAGTTAAGGTAGAAGGGGGATTCCTTAGTACTTTCTCTAATTATACTATTATATACGAATTAAGCGTCTAGGAGTAATATAACCTAATTATCTTAGTTATAATTAATATAAGCGCGGAGGTAGGTTTCGAGGATTTAGTTAATCCGTTCTATTTATCCGTTAGTCTATAGGTGAAATATAGTAGATATTGCTTACTTAATACTAAGTTATAATATAATTAAGTTCTAAAACTTAGAAGTGAAAATCTTATCTCTATCTAATACGATTTCCTTAGGTATATTATAATTAGCTATAATATACTTAATAAAAGTATAGGCGTATTCTTCAGTATTACTTACTTCTTTATATAGGATAAAGTAGGCGTACTTCGTGAGTCGGTCTATAATAATAAGAATGCTATTAAAGTATACTCCTATAAGGGGTTCTCGAGACTTCGGTAGTTTAATAATAAAGTCGAGGGATATAGATTGCTAGGCTGCTTATAGCATAGGCAAAGGTTATAGCATGCTATATAGCTAGTATCGAGTAGGTTTGCTTTTAAAGCAGACTTCATAGTCTCTAATTGCCTTTGCTACACGTTCTCTACTAATCGTTCTTCTATATTATTATTATAGTCGTTTCTAGGTTTTCGTGATTCCTTAGTAGCTATATATAGGGCGGGTATAAAACTCTATAATTACTTTATTATCTAGTTTACTAGTCGGGCTAGTATTAGATCATCTAGCTATTATTAAGAGTTTAGTTGCTAGCACTAGGTCTCTATTATTATTTCCTTTAAGGATTACCTAGGTTTCTTCTAGTACTAGGATATTATAGTCTAGTTATTAGCTAAGAGTATTAGCTCTATTATTATCTAATCCTTTGTAATAGATAATTTAAAAGTTAAATTCTAATAAGAATTCTAACTATCTAACTTATTATTTATTTAATACTTTCGAGGTAGTAAAGTATAAAAGGTTCTTATAGTTTAAATATATAAGTACTTTATAGATAGTTCCTAAGAGTTCGGGTCTCTATTCCTTAAAGGCTTTAATAATTACTATAAGTTCTTTATTATAGATCTAGTAGTTAAGTTCGGGTCTATGAAGTTTATGAGAGAAGAAGGCGTATAGGTATAGTTATCCTTCTAAGTCTTATTAGGATAGTTATGCTCTGATTATATAGTTAGATATATCTAGTTCTACTTTGAATTATTTCATTAGATCTAGAATAATTAGGATAGGTTTGCTAGTAATAAGATCCTTAATCTTCTGAAATACTATCTATTATAGTTCTTTTTATATAAAAGAGGTATCTTTATAGCTAAGGCTAGTAAGAGCTATATTAATCTTGCTATAGGTTTTAATAAATTTCTAGTAGAAGTTAACGAATCCTAGGAATCCTTAGACTTCTTTAAGATTATTAGGTACTAGCTATTCTTTAATAGCTTTAACTTTATTTTCTAATATATAGACTTTTCTAGGGGTAATAGTAAATCCGAGGTATTCTACCTTCTAGGTATAGAATTTACTCTTTTCTAGTTTAACTAAAAGCTTAGCTTCCTAAAGAGCTTATAAGATATAGTATATATCTTCCTTATATTTCTTAAGTATTAGCGAGAAGATAAGAATATCATTAAGGTAGACTACTATATAAATATCGATATATTTATATAAGATATAGTTAATTATATTCTAGAAAGTTATAAGAGCGTTAATAAGACTAAATAGTATAATGAGGTACTCGAAATATCCTTTTTATATTCTAAAGGCTATCTTCTATTCTTCTCCTTCTTTTATTCTAATTAGGTTATAGGCTCCTTTGAGGTCGAGGGCTATAAACTAGTTAGCTCTATAGAGGAGTCGTCTTATTTCGTCGATTAGTAGTAGTAGGTAGCGATTTTTAATCGTTATTTTATTAAGTATATAATAGTTAACGCATAGTTATAGCTTCCTATTCTTCTTTAGTATAAATAGGATTAGGCTTCCTACTAGTAATATTAAAGGTCTAATATAACCTTTCTTCAGGTTTTCTTCGAGGTACTAGTCTAAGGCTTCTATTTCTATTAGATTAAGTCTATAGATCTTATTAAATCGTAGTTCCTTCCCTTCCTTAAGGGGAATTTTATAGTTAAAACTAGTATATTTAGGTAGTCTAGTTTCTAACTTAGCTATAAAGAGTTTCTTATAAACTCTATATTCTTCTAGGATAGATAGAAATAGATCGTTCTTCTATTTAAGATCTATTATTAATATAGCTTCTTTTGCCTTAAGGTAATAGATATATTATTTTACTACTCCTTATTATATTAATTTATTTAAGGCCTAGTCTTAATAGAGCTACTTAGGGACTAAACCGTTATAATCCTAATAGAGTTAGCCTTTTCTCTAATCTATTTATAGGTTATTCGTTCGTAGCTAGGGTAGTCCTAGCACTATATTATATATTCCTATATTAGTAATATCTAGTTAGATTCTTTCTTTCTAATCTAGATAGCTTATCTCAAGGGGTATAGTCTTATTATAGATAGTACCTCCTTCGTACTTAAATTCTTCTCCTTTTGCTATATATAGGCGGTATAGTTATTCTTTTCCTCCCTATTATATTTTCAGCTTATTAATAGCTCAGGGGGTAATATAGTTAGCTTTAGCTCTGCTATTAATTAGCATAAGCGTCGTTTGCTAGTTAATAGTAACTTCTAGCTCGATATTATCCTTATATCCTTATAATATCTAGTAGATAGATCTTTTGCCTATTACCTATTATAATCCTTCTTTAGTAGGTAAGTCTAGTTTTTTAACTACTTAAATAGTCTAGGGTGAGTAATCTATTTTCCTTCCTATCTTGCTTTTATAAGGCTATTTTTATAGATCCTAACCTATAGAGGTCTAGGTCTATTTTTTGCAATTCTCTAGGCACGTGCTTTTTCTTAATAATATACTTAATACTTATCTTATTAGTATTTATCCTACTTTATTATATTATTATATTAATATCTCATAGGAAATTACAGGCTAGGTCTAAAGGTTATAAGGTTATCTTCGAATAATACTATAATCTATCTAACTATAATAGATATCGAGTAGACTTCCCAAATAGGTTTATTATTATATCTTCTAGGGTAGAATTAATAATTATGCTTTTCTCCTATATACTCCTTATACTTATTATAAAAGCATTAAGGCTAGAAAAGGGTTTAGTAGAGTTAGTAATCGCTTCTTAATATAAGGTAGTCTTCTATATACTATTTAGGAATATAGTCCCGTTCTTATTAGTTTGCTAGAGTGCTATAGAAGTACTATTATTACTAGTCTCGAAATATATTTACTTCTTAGTACTATAGAAGTTGCTTAGTCTTATCTTCTTAATTATTAGATTCCTCTTTAGAGCTAGAGTTATCTATACTAGGGGCGTGCTTATAGGTAATCTCTACCTAAGTATATTATTAAGTAATATTATAAGGTTTATCTAAGTCCTAAGGTAAACTTTCGCCTTCTCTAAAAGTCTAATCGCTAGTTATACTAAGAAGTTATTATTCTATTAGCAAGTTGTGCTAATATTCCGGTTCTTTATCGGATTCTTCTTCGACTTATCTTTTAAGTTCTTAATTAATTTATTCGATCTAAGCGGGGTTTCTATATATATTCTTTTATTATTCTATATATATAAGTATAGCTCTTAGTTATCTTTCCTATATAGGGTTATAAGGTTCGTCTTAGATTCGTTCTAGGTATGCGAGTTTAGCTAACTAAAGTTATATAAGTTTTCGTTTATTATTATCTTCTAGTTCTTAGTTATATATAGTAGAGGATACGCTAGCGGTTTTAAGTTATTATATCTATAGCATTTTATTAGGCTATTCTCTAGGCTTTCTCGCTAGTTTGCTATTATTAATATATATTATTGCTAGAGTCCTAGGTCGAGTATCCAAAGCGGTTATATTATATCTGGATCGTCCGGAGTTATTATCCCTTAGGTAGTATCCTAATATTTCTTTATCTTCGAGATAGATTTAATAGTTATTATTATAGCACCCGGTCTATAATAGTAATATATAGGGGGCTTTAGAGATTATATTAACTTATTATAGTCTCTCTATTACAGGCTTCTAGGGAAGCTTCTTAGGTTATTTGCAGTCCTTAGCGATATAACCTTGCTTATTATAGTTATAGCATTTAGGGTTCCAGGGCTTCTTATCGTTAGGCTTAGTTATTATGCTAAGATCTATAGGTCTACTATATTATCCATAAGTAGTGCTTTATCGGGTGTTATTCTAGTTATTACGGGGCCTATTATCATTCCATTAACTATTAAACTTATATTGAGGCTGCTACTAGTACTTATATCCTGAATTAGGTCCTTATCGTTTCTCGCCTTTTTCCTTATAGCGTTCGAATAACTAGTTATTAATCTTAATTATAAGCTTGGTATACTAGAGGAAGTCGTTAGGGCGGTTAACCTTAATAATCTTATCTTTGACTTCATCCTTAAGTCCTTAGTAGAATATAAAGATCTTAGTTTCCTTAGTAAGGTTAAGTTAGATACTTAGTTATCTAAAAGTAGTAGCGAATTCTTTAGTAGATTTAGTTTATCTAAGTTATAATAACTCTTATTTAGCTTATTGCTTTTTATTAGGATCCTAGAAGAGCGAGCAGAGAGCGTCTTCGAATCCTTAGAAACTACTATAGATATCGCAAGTTTCTATAGAGCATTTATCCAGGGTTTTATACTTAAGGAATTCTTCTTAGATAGGTTCGAACTATTTAAGGGCTTATCCTCTAAGATAGGTAGCTATATAGATTACCTTTTTAGTTTAATTAGTAAAATCACTATAATAGAAATTCTAATAGTTCTTAACTTAGATTAGAAATCCTTTGAGATATCTAGGGGTATTATTATAAGTTATTAGGGGACTAAGCTTAAGCTTCTATTATCCTCTAGTAGGGGTTATAATAATATTAGTAGCAGCGCGTAGGGTTCTGATTTCCTTCTAGAGTTCTTCGATATTAATATTACTATTCTATCCCCTTAAGTAGATAACTTCGTTTTCTAGATTTATAATATACTAAGGGCTATTTCCTAGTTATTATATTATTCTTTTAAGACTCTAGAGTTCTATAGCGGTTTCGTTATATATTATCTAGATTTTAGTAATATTATTATCTCCTTTCTTAACTCTAGTTCGGAGTTAGTTATAGGTATCTTTTTTTAGGGTTACCTCGTTATCAGAGTCTATAGCTATAGGGACTCCTTTAAGTTCTTTAGCTGGGTTTTAGACTAATTACTATAAAGAAGAGGAGGTTCTAGGAGTAGGTGACTCAGCGGAGGCGCGAGAAGATATCTTATCTATACTATTTAGTAGTTTTAATAGTTAACTTACTGAATAGGAGCAATCAAAGTATTACGGTTAGCTATCTAATAATAGGGTCTGCTAATAGAAGTTAGGGATTGAGACGTAGTAATAGTATACTAGGTCGTAGTTATAGGCTAATAGTAGATCAGGTCTTTAGAGACTAAGGTGATCAGTCTTAGGCTTAATAAGTAATTCGCAATAAAGGTAAGCTAAGAGTATCCGTGAGGATAAATACTAAGTTAATTGCTAAAGAGCTATAGAAGTCTGACCTTAAGCCGGGCTTAGGTTATACTATATATAAGTCCTAAATAGTTCCTTATCCTACTACTAATCGATAATCAGGTACTACTAAGCGCTTAGTAATCGTTAGTAATCACTCAGTAGGTCTTACTAAGCGCTTAGTAATCTATATTATCTGCTCAGTCTTATCTTATTATTATATAACTTATGTTATAGTTCTTCTGCTCCGAGCGAGTTCCTATTATTCCTATAATCCTGTAGTATAATTATCCTGTCCTAGCCGCCCAACGCCTAAGTAGGTCGGTCAACTGTTATCCTTGCATAACGGGTCGTAACATCTTAGACTTAACAAGTAATTCGCAGTAAAGGTAAGCTAAGAGTATCCGTGAGGATAAATACAGAAGTTAATTGCTAAAGAGCTATAGAAGTCTGACCTTGAGCTAGGCTCAGGTTATACTATATATAAGTCCTGAATAGTTCCTTATCCTGCTACTAATTGATAATCAGGTACTACTAAGCGCTTAGTGATCTATATTATCTGCTTAGTCTTATCTTATTATCACGTGACTTATGTTATAGTTCTTCCGCTCCGAGCGAGTTCCTGTTGTTCCTATGATCCTGTAGTATAATTATCCTATCCTAGCCGCCTAACGCCTAAGTGGGTCGGTCAACTGTTATCCTTGCATAACGGGTCGTAACAATTAGCTTCTAACCGGGTTAGTACCTATAAGTACCTATCTTACTACCTCTATATAGGAGTCTATATCGTTAGCAAATCCAGAGTATATAAGTATCAGGAGGTGCTTCCCCTAAAGTTCCAACCGGTGCTTCTTCGCCTCGAGGCTGCTACTAATAACTACCTAGTAAGTAGTAGGGTTATCCGTTAGGATTAATAGTTAGCTAGCTCTTAAGGCCTTAAGATATTCTTATTTATACTTTAGTTAACTCTTCTTTTCTTCCTCCTTAATAAGACGATCTAATTTAGCCTCTATTAATTAATTAACTAGTTTCTTACTAATACTCTCTTTATCATTCTAATCGATAGGTATCTTATCCTAAGTTTAGCTATTTAGTAGCTCCTATCTAGCGGAGGATCTTACCTCCCTAGTAGACCTACGGGTAGGTATTATTATTATATATAGCACTACTCTAACGGTTTATACCCCTATTAATATAGGTAAGAGAGAAGAACGTATTATAAAACGGTTTAGTATAGAGTAAAAGAGTTAGTATAGATAGGTACAAAGTTATAATATTTATTCTTCTCTAACCCTCTAGTCTACTATATAAAAGTATATAAGGATTAGAGGACTTATCTAGGGAGCTACCTAGTACCCCCTACCTATAGACTTCCCTAGGATAGCCCGTTACCCGGGGTGCTACTAGTATTCCCCTTCTATAGACTCCTAGCATAGCCCGTAGCCTATTATCCGAGGCGCTACCTAGTATCCTCCTTCTATAGACCCCTATAGGGTAGTCTGGTAAGTCCGGTAAGTCCTTTCCCCTACGATCTCATCCAGGCTCGTGACAACCAACACTCGCCGACTTCGAGAACTATAACTGTGACAACCCAAGCCCACAAACGGACATCATGAATGGCGAAAACCTCGGTAACAAGTCCGACTGGTAATCTGATGCCCGGTTTGCTCAGCAAAATCTGAGCGGTGTCAGTCCTTCCACCATTGCGGCGACCTCTTCTGATTGGATCGTCGCATTCGCAAACGAAGCAGATAAGCAGGGGCTCGAATACGTGAAGAGGCTGCTTCTGGAAGGCGAAGACTTGCTTCTATAAGACTACTTATACTTCCGTGAAGCTACCGGCGTTTTCGTCGACGAAACGTTCCAAAGTGTCGTCCATGGTCCACCCGGAACTGTCTCTCGGTATGCTTGTGCACTCCGACGGCCGACTTCACCCTTTGGCAATCACTCTCGACTATAGATGCACGCTCGATAGTCCGTCACTATCTTCAACCGACGGCTGTTTCCCGATTCCAAGGGCGATATCGATGAGAAGGAAGATTGGCCTTGGGGATATGCCGAGACATGCGCCCAGACCGCGGACTGGTCGAGGCATGAAATCGCGACGCATCTTGTTGGCACGCACATGATCGAGGAGGCTATTGTTGTGGCAGGACACTCTGTTGTTCAGGCGTAATCGCTTCACCCAGCTGCTCACCTCAGTATAGTAAAGTGATGCCTGGAGTGAGCCTATGGCCTCCCCTGTTCATTGATTCTCTGGTAGAATAGGGGGCCCTGTTGGTAGACCCCAAATCCTAGGACCAGTAAGGATAAACCCGTCCCTATTAATTTCCCTTAATCCTAGGATCAGGAATCTGTCCCCCCAAATCCCAGGAATACTGCGGCGTAATGAGCTGCTCTCCGCCCTGAATCCTGGGATTAGTAACTGACCCCTGCTGATAACCCTTGAGTCCAAGAACAGTAAGCTCCTTGCCGCCCTGAATCCTGCATGAAGGCGCTTTCCCGTCGTCCGCTATATGGAGCTGTGGAAAAATCTCTACGCACAACGACGACTTGTGATCCTCAGACTGGCATGGCAGCTTTAGTGATTTATATGTTGTCTAAATACGAAGTTCGTCGTTCTGTTTACAGTTTATCCACAGAAACATTAAGTCGTAAAATTCGAAACATATCTTGGTTCACCCAACAACGTTGCTTTTCTCATCGCGACCAACCCGGATGGTTGCGGGATAATACACCATGTAATCGGGAACATCTTGACTGGCATGGAATACAACACGAAACCAGCCAAACGTCCGGATCAATCCGAATCATTCGTACCGGGAACGCAAACTTTGGTCGGGAGCATCGAGAGATCCGATATGAATTGATTCGAAGCCATCTGCCGAGGTACACCACCACCCGGTCCTTAACTCAAACTTAACGGAGCGCGGAAAGACCCCTCAAAGCCCATCCGCAGATGTGGTGAATGGGCCTAAGAGGTTAAGCAAACCGCCTTGGCAGAAGGCATCATCACGCCTTAAGCTAGGTAGCTTATATTATGCTGTAACTTGTAAGTTAAGGCTTGCTTAGACTCACACTTACAGCTTACTTCGGTTGCTAATGGTAGACAGGCTTAGTATCAGGGTCACATGGGAGTTTCCAGGATGGGAGATTGTCGCAGGACTCTCGGGAAGGAAGAACTATGTACCCACGGCCCCGTGATGGACTCGTTGGGACCAGTGATCTAGGGACGGTCTTCCACTAAGCATCGCATAAGACCTACTTTGATCTAGCACTCAGGATTAGAGAGGACAGCAGGAATCACCTGAGTGCTCAACTCGGGACCTGATAGCATACACAGGTGATTGGTTGCACAATGATACTAGTATATTTCATTGTATAGATGAACAATCTCGCTGATTACCAATCCACCTGAAGCTTCAGCCGCATCTAGTAAAAGAGCAAGCTCCGAATTGCCTGGAGCATCAGGTACTCCGTCATGTAAATAGGCATAATCTGTTGTACTAACTCCAGCCACTCTGGTCGGAAGCGGCCAGCTATGGTAGAGTTGCAAAATTCCCAGTACTCGGGAGACCAGCCAGAGTTTTCCCAATCAATTATTTTGATCCTAAATTCGCCTTTGCCGTTATCCTTGGTGTTAACCCTGCTTATTAAGATGTTTTTGGGTTGTAAGTCTCCATGCGTGAATACCGCGCGATGACCTTTCATGGTGTCGAATATGAGGGTCCGCAGCAGCGAGATGTGCGATGCAGGCTCGGAAGCCTCCAGCTTTCGTATGATTCCTTCGTTCAATTCCTCTTCCGTCTCGAAGGGGCCTGACGTTTCCGGGTTTTCTTCCGGCGTCCAGAATATTCCATCAGGAAAGGGCTGCCGATTGAGAGCCCCGAAATAGCCGGGAGTTGGGATCTTGCGGAGGTTCTCAAGGGCGTTTTGGATTTCCTTGCCTATGTCGAGCTTCTCCGCAGGCGTCAAAGATTTCCATATCTCTCCTAGCCCTTGACCATCCACGTACTCCATCACGATGAAGTTACAACCTGTCTCCGGCTCGGTCATCGTTGCGAGAACCTTGGGTACAGGAACGTCGCTATTTGCGGACACGTATTTGAGATTTTCTGCTTCAAGAAGAGAAACCCGGGTACCGAACTTGACCGCAAGATGTTGACCAACTTTCCCCACTAATGCAGACGCATCAGGAGGACTCAGGATCTCGGTGGAGGTGCGAATTTCGTTAATAGAAGGAATAGTAGGGTCCAACATTCTGTAACGCTCGTTTGTGAGTAGAATAAGGAAATATAGAAAAGGGATAGATAGAATGACGACTGACAGCGGATTGCCAGATTAGCAGGAAAGAGGAGGTAAGATTACCTAGCTAAGCCTGAGTTTTATTTTGCAAACAGGGAAAGCTCGCTTTGGATCTTACCTTAATAATTACATAGCGTAGATAGCATAGGGCGTAGCTGCTTATATGGGTCTTACCCATTCGATCCTCAGCAAACACATATTAGATTCCTATTCGATAGAGATATAGAGGAGGGGTAGAACACCCAAAACTGGAATCACAAATCAAAACCAGTTTGCAAATCTCCGCATAATCGGGTATCGTCTTCACTGGATTATCATCTTAGCAAATAAAACAGCAAACCCCTGCTAACAGGATCAGAATCCACGGCCTGCACAGATCTAGCTCACCCTGCTCGCCCTGCTCACTGGCGGGTGATCCGGCGGCACCTGAACAACAGGGTGGCAACAAACCGCACCATTCCCGAAGATCATTTGCTCTACTAGATCCTCGGGCCCCTTGACTTTCGGCAAACCAGACGGAGGGAACTATCTAGTACAAGGTCTTACGACCTGATTTGACGTCTGTATCTATTTTGATTTGAACCACTATTGCGAGAAAGCTGCTCCGCGAGACTGGCGTCCAAATCAGGGTATATTGAAACAATGGAGGTGTATTCAGGTCAGATGGGAATTTCAAATTCTCTGAATGCCTGAGAAAATCTTAGATCTCGTAAGATTTGCGAGAATGCTTCTTAAACCATCGCAAAGCTTTGGCGCCGAAGTCATTATACTCCGTACACGAGCCATTCACATGGAAGATCATATTTCGACCTACACAGCCTCCAGTCGAGTTATTGCATGTAGGCCATGTTTCTCTTTGCCGCTAGACGCGGTCGTAAGGTCGCTGATCATGCTGATCTACTTTGTCGCGACCTCCTTCGCCAATGCCTCGCTTTTGTCTGACATGAGAGGCTTCAACTCTAAGCCTCCTCCAGGCACATCGTTAGAGACGTAAGAAATCTAGAAAGTTCATTAGCAGGGTTAAGTCATTCGGCGCCTGGGATAAATCTGCTTCCAAGGAGTGAGACACGGATACATTGGAAGGTATTTCATCAGTGACTGCATCAAAGCGGTAGCTCCAATTCGGTATTCTATGCCGAGGCCAGTCCACATTCGCTCTCCGGCACCAAGCTAAGTTCGTAATGTCGACCCCGAAAGCATTCCCATGGCGACTTGAGATAAATACTCCAGCGCTTCAGACCTGGGCTGTCTTCATCAATGACTTCAGGCTAAGCCACCGAAGACGGAATGCCGACCGACGACGACCTGGATGTCTGGGCAAACCGCCGCAAACTCTTCCCCTAGCTCACCTCCTACCTTCTCGCTTGTGTCCGCGAAATCAGCAGAGAGGATAGGTCAGGCCATGGCCTCGAAGCCGTCGTCCGTCTTGAGAATGCTGCGGAGGCAGAATAGCCCCCTTCGCTCGGGGCTGATCAAAACGGGTACTTTGGCGAGCTTGCCGTCTGGATGATTAGCTCTGTACGAAGTCGCCATCCACGACTGGAGACCAATGCGAGGTCCCAGAAATCTCATAAAATTAGTTACATTGAGAATAGAAAACTTCCAAACTGTGAATCTTTTGTTGAATACTTCACCAGTGTTGTCTCATTTCTTGGTTGCGAATCGCCTGGGATACAGTAGGCCAATACCTCTGCACTGTCCAAACACAGTGCGGGTTCTTCGGTGACGGCCGAAGCGGCATCCGCCCGGACCATCTCCGGGTAGTCCCGCTATTTGATTCGTCACTGACCGGCAAGCGATCACTCGCCAGTCGGATGCGGAGTGATGTCAGTCGCACGTTCCTTCCCGTCCCTCATCCACTCTTTGCTGAACTGACAGACCCCAGCCCATACTTCAACGTCACCTCTCACATCACAAAGACACCGCGCAAAACACTCGACATCATGGCGTTGAAGGTCGGTCGTACAGATTATACAAACGTGAGGGAGTCGCATTCACTCATGCTTGCGTTCAGACACTTTCGGCAAAGGCTGCTGCGGCCCTCGACAGGGAATTGATGAGCACCGGCGCCTTCTCCATCGATCAGCTGATGGAGCTGGCAGGCCTATCGGTCTCACAGGCAGGTGAATTCGAAGGAGCCAATCTCACTTGTATTCCAGGTGCTGATGCCAAGACCAGTCTACCGCGTCCATCCGTTGAGCAAGGGTTCGAATGTTCTCGTCGCCTGCGGCCCTGGTAACAACGGTGAGCTCAAAGCAGTCTGCTCATCTCCGGTAATGAAGCTGAGTCTTTTGTGAACCAGGCGGTGATGGTCTCGTCGCTGCCCGCCATCTCCGTCACTACGGATATAAACCAAGCATTTACTACCCCAAGAGAAGCAAGAACGAGTTGTACCAGGTGAGTAGAATGTATTTATCTTTCCGGTCTTTTCTATTCCCAATCAATTCGTGGACGCGTAATACATGGGCAAGTGCTCTTTGTAAGTTTACAAACCCTTTCTATCAGCGACTCCTCGTCGAGTCTTGCAGATCAGACAAATTAGGATACTTTTCTCATATTCACCCGCGCTCCGCTATGCAAATGCAAATTCCCGCTGTCCTGCGCTCCTTCTCTCGGAAAGAAAATGGCAGCAAAGTTTGCGTGTATGGCTTGCTGCCTGTACAATCAGATTTCCCGTGGGGAGTTGCCGGGGGCCTGCCGTGACTTGAATTGGGCTAATCGTATTTTCTCAGCGACTGGCGCAGCAGCTGGTGGACTTGAACGTCCCTTTCGTGGACGACTTCCCGGCGGCCCTGAAATCGACGGACCACATTGTGGATGCCATCTTCGGTTCGTTCGCCGTCTGTTTTCGTGGATTGTCGTTCTGCGCGCCTAACATCGTGATCTTAGGATTTAGTTTCTCTGGCGAGGTGCGGGAACCGTTCCCTGCGGTGATCAAGGCGCTCGAGGAGACGAAGTTGCCGGTGACTTCGGTTGACGCTCCATCCTCATGGAACATCGAGGACGGCCCGCCATCTTCTGGGCTCGGCAGCTCTTTCCACCCTGAAGTCCTCGTCAGCCTGACAGCACCAAAGCCGCTGGTGAAACACTTCAAAGGCCGACACTTCGTTGGCGGAAGGCATGCTCTCGACTCCGTAGCCCAGAAACTTGAGAGAAAAATCGATTGGCTGACCTTACGAACAGATTTGTATCGCCGGGTATTGCTGAAAAGTACAACCTGGACCTTCCACAGTACGAAGGCGTCGACCAGGTGGTTGAAGTGGACAACAACGGCCAGAAGCTATAAACGCAAGTTAGGCAAAAACTTTATCTGGCGTGTGTCGTTGCCGATCTTTCCATTAGCTCTGAGCTTACAGTTTGTGTTTTGTGGTCCAGAAGCAGTTGTCTAGATCACCAGACAGCCTCCAACTCGACTATTTGGACAAACAGGACTTGGACATCGACCGTCAAGCATCTGCATTGGGCGAACTGTGATACCTCTGGGACAATGCAGAAGGGGAGGATGGTATTCGTGACAGAAGGCGACATAGACTAGGTATAGTCTCCGACAGACTGGACAAACAGTCTTGTGCTCAACGCACATGAAAGCCGAATGAAGAAGATTTTGCGCCGCCTGGACAGCGTCGTCGTCGTTGTCGTCGTCGTTGTTGTTGCGTGATGAAGAGTGATGAAGGTGATGAAGGTGATGAGAATATGCGTGTGTGCTCGGAAGAGGGCAACATGGACGTGTTACCATCACTCGTCGAGACAATGGACAACAAAGCGGACAATCTGCGGAGGGACCACCGGGCCAGGTGCTGCTGAGGAGCGTGCCAGATGGTCGACCCGAGTGTGGCTGATATAGAGAGCAAATGTGGCTGCTGCCCCCCGGCGAGTGTCCAATGGCACGGCAAACTTTGGGGAAGGAATCGCCACACAGCTTCGGGTTCCACAGGGATCCCTGCCAGGGCCGGAGCGTTTTTAACGACAGACGTTGCGACAAGGGTCCCAGGAGGATCTTTTTTTGGTTGGTAGATGTGGACTGGGGGGAGGTGCCGTTGGCGTTGGACGAGGGGAGTTGCCGGGGGTGTTTGAGCCACTGGAAGTCCAGGCTAAGCGGACGCGTTAATGACGGACGGGCTTTCGGGAGTCATCTGGGGGGTGGTCGGCGTCAACGGGTGGGATTGGTAAAGATGACAGAGAATGTGTTGGCTGCGGCGGCGGCGGCGGCGGCGACGGCAGTGTTGGGCGAGGGGCACCGGAGGCGAACGAAGGGGAATGAAAGGTAGATGGGATTGGACTCGAAACGACGTGAACCGACCAGAAGGGAAGGGCAGGGCAAAGCCGCAAGGCAATGCGGGAAGTCAAGGCAACTGCGGATTAGGGCGACGAAAGCGAGGCAGAGTCTAGCCAGACTGAATAATTTTGATTTGTCTGGTTGGGTATATATCTTGGTGCGTCCCATATCCCATTGTTTTTTTTAACGACAATCCCAGTCCCGGATGAATCCCCCTCCCCTCACTGTAGGAGAACGGACCAGCACGCAACAGAGCCCGGGTAACGGGTACAGGGAGGGATGAACAGGTGCAGAGTACGATTGATGAATTTACTGAGGCACGGCAAAGCAAGGTAGGGTACAAGAAGGAAGAGCGTGTCAAGCAGCAAAGAGTCAACTAGTGCGTGCTGCAGAGTGACTGCATCGAAGAGAAGGACAGAATTCCCATCTGCAAATCACCCAGGCTGGCAGGGTACTGTGAAGTATCCGGAGGTGAAGCCAAGGGACCCCTCTCCAGGGACCAGGAGAGGTAGGCTGTACGTCGAGGTACCAGAGCAAAGCCACACTCCGTGAGCTCCAATGCTCCTTCTCTCCAATAGGAGGGACGGAAACAGGTGCGCGGAAAAAAATATGTTAGAAGACGGGGCAATCTCATCAACTCGAAAGCTGGTTTGAGAGAAGAATGCCGGGGGCCCTCTGGACCGACCTAGGAGAACCTGCCGGAGTAAAAGCTCCTTCGATCCCTCTGTGATAGGCCTGAGCGGCAAAGCAGGCTGACGGGGCCGCATGGAGCACTTGGTGGTTCTGGGTATTGGGAGGGACCCACTGTTTTACCCTGGACCGGAATCCACTCCTGTGGCGCTGCCATTGGTCAATGGGCAGTAACGGAAGCCACGCTCTTTGCAGTGCTGGTGCCGTCTCCTGCGAGTCGCTATTTGCCTATGATATGTAACCGACCTTATGTAAGGTAAGGTAATAACGTTGCTTGGTGAGACTGTGATTGAGTGGCATGAGCTAGCTGGTAATGCTATGCAAAGTGTCGAAAACTTGATTGCACATCGAACGTAATCTGCTTGTTGTAGCTATAAGTCCGGTAGGCTAGGAACTGCAGTAGACCACCATGAGGTACTCTGAGGTGTAGATCATACTTTCCCACTTCGTTGACCTGCTCGTGGCTCTCTCCTCGTGCCGACCTCAATTACGGTAATAGCAATGGCTATCGGAAGGTGCGTCCAGTCAGCGTCTGTTACATCGAGACGGAAACACTAAATTTCAGGGAAGGAACGAAATCGCAAAGGGTCCAACAGGGATTAAAATCAGTCAAGAACGGAAAGTAGCGGATACATGTCTGCTTCCAAGTCACGTACCCACACCCGCATGTTACTGCTGGAGCTTTGCTTGCAGAGACAACGTACTGTGCCGTGCTCAGTACCTGCCCTGTCCTGTCCGACCCAAGCCGTGAGATCTGCTCCAATTCCGTGCTGGGCTTCCGTATGTACCTGGTTCTTCCCTTGCCCTCCATATTTTCTGCCCTCGTCTCGCTGACTTATCATGCTTTCTTCTTCGTCTGAAGCACTCTTTTCTCCCTCTTCATTGTCAATTCACTCAATTGCAAACCGCTAAATCTGTACCCGACAACCAACAACAACGAATAGTCACTTGGTGCCGCCCTCATTTCATACAGCTTTCTCGGTCGGATCCATTAGAAACGAGTCGTGCTGATGCTCGGTTTCCGACTCCCTGCAGGGCCCTCCGCAATGGCGACTTGAAGGCGCTGGGAGCTCCAGCAATGGTCTCGAAGCCTGAAGCAGCCTCGACCCGTAGTGTGGACAATAAGCTCCGGGTCACATGGGCTGCCCCGGTGGCGGAGGACACACGACAGCACTCTCCATATCGCAACCAAACCCGCAAATCCCATCCGGCCCGCACGGCCTCATGTCTAGGCAGCCTGTTTCCCTGTCAAACCCTCGGTCTCCAGTCAGCTGCTCTTATAGTCTCTATCTGAACCCGTTCCGTCTCCGGGAACCATGTCATCGACAACTACAAGCCCGAGGAGAAAACCGCCACAAAAAGCCACCACTGCGACCGCGGAATTGCCTGGCTAAAATCGCGAGAAGATTTTCGAAACTCTCCGACGAACACACGCCTTCACAATTCTCGAACCATCGCCGCTTCAACTTCAACTAAGGCGCGTTGTCTCGAACTAAATTATACTGCGACATAAGGTGGCTAAACGGTTTTCATCGGGCTTCCATGGTGAAGTCGTGGGGCAATTGGACCACGAAAGCAAATGGCACTGAACTGGTTGATGTCATACTGGGAGCCCCTCGCTAGAAGACATCAGAACTGTTGGACGTCGAGCGAGGCGTCGGCCACAGACCACACGGTGCACGAAACTTCTGGTGGCTTCGAGAAAGCAAAATGGGCGAGTCTGGACCGACTTGAGACCCTGGAGTCCTGGACGGGAAGCCCTCTCGGCTTCCCGCCAGCGTGAAGCTAAAACCATTGCTCGCGGCAAATCAAACAACTCCCTCGACCTAAAGCTTCGGAGACGCTATTCACCCGACCGCCCCTATTGCCCACCTCATTGTCTGTGTCCCGGAGCTGGCTCCGACCGGAGAGTTCAGCATGAAAATCAGTACCGACTTGGGACGCCGATTGCCATGCTGTGGCTGCGTATCTTCTGAATCGGTTTTTTCTTAACACAGCGTGTTTGAATGCATCCACAGCCACGGCTTTTAATAACAACCGACCATCATTCCCGCCTGTGGTCGCGCAAAACAGCGGGCGACTGAGACAAAACTGGGCGGGTCGTTCAGCTACCTCCCTTTCGGCCCTGCTTCAGATGCGCGTTCATGCTAATGCTGCTTCGAAGTTTGAAGGCATTCGCGATCAACCAATTCGAGTTGACACGTCGGCGATCCTCCGCACTATAATCTCCTGGCCGGAGCAATAACCGCGACGCGCCTGTTCTTGCCACAATCGGTTTCATTACCACAGTAGTAGTTTGGCAATTTCCAGGCAGTCGCTAATCACTGTCACGTGCAATCATCTTTGCGACTTTTTGCAACTTTGCCTGTGCCTTCTGGTCGTTTGATGGTTGCATTCAGCCGGATGTTTCTCGAATATTCCAGCACTTGGGTGGGGGCATCGAGTTTGCGTCATACCGGGCGGGGGCCGACAACGAACTCGTCCGCAAACTCGCTACATGCCCGCAAGTATCGCTAGTGATGTGCCTGCTGGAATAGAGGGGTCGTGAGTTTGTTTTAACGACGGTTGCGGAGGCTGCGATGTAGAAACAAGTATTTGTGACAAGCTTAGTTTAGCCTCACTCGCAACTGTCCACGACGACGAGTTTGTAGAGCTGCTGTCTATCCTGACATGCATGGCAACGTTATCCATACCAGCGTGCCCGAAATAAGTTCTCGCATGATCTGAGCTGCAGATGGCCTGGCCTTCAGGTGACTCACGTGTTGGACAAGTTGACTCAAGGATCGACCGGGGCAGAAAATGGCCCGTTCAACGTGGACAGCAAACCCGAACGGCAAATTTAAACACTGGGAACCAGCTTAAAGAATAACACGACGCTAGTGGCGACATTAATAATTAAAAGCCACGTTTCGTTTCTCTACGCAGTATGACTGATCTCAACCGTCCATCTCCAGACATGATACCGACGCCCCTTCTCGCCAGCCCGTGCTCCCCGGCGTCCCTTGCTACGTTCTAGACCACAGTAGCATCTTCTCGCGCTTTCGACCAGCGTCTGCCGCAGTATTCGCAGACGCGCCTCGCATCGCTCTCCGAAAGTGCTGCTTAGGCTCTCGAAGCTGCTTCGAAAGCTGTGGAAAGTGGCGCTGGCGGGGAGGTTGTGGTACGGGCCCGCCCGGGCGAGGCAATGGTTGCAGCGGCCTGGGAAGAGACACGTTGTTACGGAGTTGGTGAGGCCGTTGTGGCAGAGGCCTGCGGCGGGTGTGGCGGCGCAGGGTTGGCGGTGGACCGAGGCGATGAGAGTGCAGTCTGGGCACCGTTTGATGTGGATTGTGCACATGCCCGGCTGCGGCGATGTTATCGGTCAGGTCGAGAAGTTGATTAGTCGGGAGCTTGCGATTGTGTTGAAAAAAAATTTCGGGTGAGTTGTCGAGGCGCTTTATGGTGGTTGGCGTGGTTGGTGAGGCTCTGGTGAATGACGGTTGGCTCGAGGCCTTTCGTGGGAAGGTGCGATCCGTCAGATGTCTGTCTGTTGGTGAATGGCTCGTCCGCGTCATCGACTTTGGGAATGAAGTAGTGTGATGATTGAAGGTCAGCCTGGTGGCAGCAACAAGCTTTGCCCGTCTCTACGATTGCAGTGCAGAGTTGATGCGTATCTCATTTGCTGAAGGGAGTAGGAAGGTGAATCGCAAGTCAGTTTGAATTATTGGTCTGGGTATGCTCAAATGGAAGGAATCAAAATGGCCTGGACTTGCTTGGAACGTTAGCATGCGATTCTACACTGCCCTATTGTGAAGTATCAACGGAATTGCTTGGCTGATTGGATGAGTGAACATAAATGTTCAGACTCTTGACGTGTATGTAGGGGAAGTTACCCGACCGGTTCGAACCAGAGCTAAATCCATTCACCCGAGAGAGGAACTGAGTTTATAAAAAGGAGACTGAATAAAACTTCTTGGGGGACAACGTTTGAGGCAACGTTACGCCGACAAGATGCTGGTGGCTGTGTGACACCCTTCGCCATGTGATGAATGCAACAGCTTGCACTACGATAGGTGTGCGTCTCACCCATTCTCCCATACACGGTCCAAATCCACTAGGAAATATCGAACCAAACTGCCCTTTCATTTCTCCAACAGTGTGTCTTCCGACAGCACCTTCGGCCGAAGAGACGCAATCATTTTACTAATCCGAAAGTGAAGAGCTGGGGTGCAGTCCTGCGTCTTTATGCCCAAGAGATCATTTCCGTGAATGCCGCCCGGCTTGGATATCACCACATGCTTGCAGCCACGCTCGCTGATGCGCTGCGTGATGAAAATGCTGTAATCTCAATCAGGGAAGGAGTACCTGAGCAGTATCGTGGGGTTAAGATAGGGGCAAAGAACGCAGACCGATTACCGCAAGATCCAACAATCGTTGTGAAAAGTGTGGTGCGCATCGAGGTTGAATTTCGAGGCCGCACACTCGTTTTCTGCCCTGCGGTGATTTTTTTCTTTTCCCTAGCGGCTTGGGAGGTAACCGTTGAACTGAACGGACGCCGCGCTGTTAAGGACGTTATTCCCACAACCCCTCGAGGTCACCAGAAACACCTTATGAAGCTCCAGAGAGCGAGCCCGACGATGACTTACTCAGAACTGCATCATCTATAAGTTGAAGAAAGGTAGTAGGTCTCATCGAGCAATGTATTAAGCACGCGTAGCTCGGTGGTGGAGCGCTGCCTGAAAGGCTGTCAGAGGTCGGTCTCTGGATCGAAACTAGGCCGTGCCAACAACCCCCCCTTTTATTTCTCCATTTTCCTTTGCGTTGAACTTCGTATCCTTCGGAACCTGCCTGTAAGTTGCTTCGTTCTGAAATTCGTGATGGCTACGGTTCTTCTACGGTTTTTCTAGTCCTGATACGTTTCCGATGAACTTACAGAACACATAAGTCGGAGGCGTGCAATATTGGTGACTTTGGTTGGAATTTGGGCCAATCCTTGCGTAAAAACAATCATAGAACCCAAAACATCAACAGCAACTTCGTTGGAAACCCAATTCAGGCTTTCTCTATAGCTTCTTAATCACTTTTGCAGGTATTACTACGCTAGGCTTTGTGCATATTTACCGGGGCTACTTGTTTTTAGCATTAACACCTTAAGCTTAGCAGAACCCTAACGAGTTATACTAAAGGCTAATACCAGTCAAACCAGTTAGCTAAGGGCCCTTGTAATATTTTAAGCATAAGTTCGCTTTTTACTAAATGAAATAGATCAGGGAAGTTGCTAGCTTTGTGGTGCTTTCATATCTCAATATCAACAGCAACCACTTGCATTTTCGTGCTTCACGTCAGCAACAGTAGATTATTGGCTAAAAGCGTCAGCTTCTTGCAAGAGGCAACATGAAAAACATTATGAATTCGAAAAGGCGGTGAAGGATAATCGAGGACAGGGGCACAACGGAACTGTGCCAAAGTCTCGCAAGTCACAGGAGGCATGGCGGCTTCCCTCACAGCGTAGCGTGTGGGCGAACTCGTACCCGTCAACCATGACGATGGTCCACAACAACCAGTTCAGCGAGGATTTTGCTTTCCAAATTCTGTGTGCGAATAATGACGAGCGGTCCTGTGATTAAAGTTTTCGAGTATCGCAGCACCCCACAGCACAAGGCGCAGACAGTTATTACGGAATTTTAGTACTCACAGATGTCTTCAGAGGTAAGTGATCCATGCCAGCTGACTACGGATGTGTTTTCTGCCGCAGGTCGCAGTTTCTTGTTTCAACAGTGAACTAGTGAGCATGGCTGTAAGCACGTCGCTTGATTTAAATCCGGTGCGTCCTACGGGAGCGACTTGACATGTCAGAAGTTTCAGAGTGTAGGCAGTATTAGTGACCAGGCGAACGATTCTGATCATGTTTCAGGGGGAGACAGAGAGTCGGCTGGAACTTTGCCGTTCCAATGTCAGCAAATTCTCTTGGTGACGACGCTGGTACCATTAGACAAGTGTCTTGCTGCTGGTGTAGGTGTTTAATATAAACTTTCTAGAACTTCATAAACTCCGTGTGAATCAGTGACCGAATGCTATCGATTGATCCCGAGCTCCGTCTGAGGCCGGATCCAGTATGTTCCCGCCCTAGGATGAACACCTCTCGGCTCCCGTCTGTGGTCTTCAAATGCCGTTTCTGCGGGAGTTAAATCCCTGGATTAAGCGTAACTTCCGGACCCGCCCGGATGTAGGAGCCGTCGCCCGCTCCGTAGGTTCCAGTTCACCAACCGTCGCGGTTTTAGGTTTGCCATCGCATCGTTTATTCCCTGTGTGCTAACTTGGGCGTGAACTATTTGAGATAGGCAAAGCCGTCTGCATTGAGATCAAAACTATACTGGCCAGCAGCTACATTCTCTACCATCAAACGCCCGCACTTTTCCCGTACTTGTGTAGATACCAACCATGTCTTTTGATCTCAGCCAACCCAATCGGAAGATCCACGCCGGCGTGATATTGACCAAAGGGTGAGCAGCAAAAAGCCCCTCGCCACCATCTCGCTAATCCAATATACAGCATCACAGAGATGCTGGACGTGGCGCCCTTCGAGCTCTTTGCTTGGACGGACAAAAAGGCCGTCACTTTCATGAATCTCCCCGCTGAGAGGAGAGGCCTTTGGTGTTGAACTGCACTGGGTCACTGAGGACGGCCAGCCAGCCAGGATGGAGAGCAAAGCCCAGATAATACCCACTGTGAGTCTTAGCCGTCAGATGCTCGGGTGCTGTCACTGACCATTCTGGAGGACTCTTTCGAGTCTTGCCCGCATCTCGACATCGCCTTGATGGGTGCCCACGACGAGACTTACAAGACGAGTCCCGCCGAGCTAGCCTTCATCCGCAAGATGTTCGAGAACTGCAGTGCTTTCCTCGCCATCTGCGGCGGCGTCATACCGCTCCTGGAAGCTGGAATTCTTCCAGGCAAGACCGTCACTTGCCCACGCTCGATCTTCGATCTGATGAAGAAAAACGTTCCGGTGGTGAACTGGGTGGACAGGCGCTGGGCGCATGACGGGAAGTTGTGGACGTCCAGCACGTTACTCAACGGGACGGACCTGGTCCGGGCTTTTGCGACCGAGACCTGGGGCGAGCGAAGTGGAATGGTGGAAGCACTTCTTGATTGCGGACATTACCCGGAGCGAGATGTAGAGTTCGAGGACTTCAAGGGACACCATTACCCGATTGATCAGCTCCCGCCTTTAGAAGGGCTTTTCAAAGACGTGTAATCAGGTTGCGTTGTACCCTAAGCAAACGGCATGATGTAGTTCGAGAACAGATCTTCACTGTCTAGAGCCAATAACGGTGCATCCATGACTACTATACGTAAGAAGGCAGAGCCCCAAAGATGCTGATTTCTCAATCAAGCCGTCAATGTCGTTGAAATGAGATAGGCCGATACTCATAGTAAGGGATCGGCATGAGGAGAAAGAGACAACGAAAGGGGTAACATATGTTGCGGTGAGTCGTATCAATCTAGTTAGGCACAAGAAGATTATTGAAAGGTATTGAAAGGAAAAAAAAAAAAAAAAAAAAAAAAAACAAATCAGCCTGAATTTCTAATTCGTTCACTTAATTAAAATGAGGTGTTTGTCGGTTGACGGATAGGGTGGTTCGGGAGCAGCCGCTACCGACCGACCGGGGTTGCAGCAGTTGCTTTCCGTATGTGCTCCGTCGGTAGCCGAGCTCGGTGCATCAGTTAATTAAGCAAAGTTCATGGGGAAGGGTAAAGTGATAGAAGGGTAGGACGAACATGCCAGTTTGAACCCGAGCTTACGGTACAGGGCTGCGTGCGGCAGATCCGCAAAGCTCGGCCGAAAAGCCTAAGCTTTCTTTGCGCAATTGAAAGTGACACTCTACTACGGAGTACAGATCCTCTCACAGTGAAGGTCGGGATTGAGATCAAACGATCGCTCGAAGCCGGTCCGAACAGAAGATCAATCGGGGTTAGACTAGTGTGTTCGTATCCGTATGACGAGTGGCATGCGAGCTAATGAATTGACGGGCGGCGTTTTAAGAGGGGTTATGCACCGGACATGGTGCAGACATCGGGTCATGCGCCGAGTTGTGCCACGGATAAGACGACTTATGCATGGCCGTCGGCTAGTCACCGGGTTTAGAGCGGCAACAGCTGGGTTCACTGTCTAACGCGACTCCACCAGCACTAATATGACTGGCAAGACCCTGACCGAGGTGGCCACGGATGACATAACCAGGGTCAGCGAAATGTCGTCGTCACCGGACGGCACAGGCACAGCGCATGGCATGCTAGAGCCCCCTGCAAAGAGATTACCCAGGTGATTGTTCCCCAACAGCAGTCCTGAACGGCCCCGGAAAGTCGGACATAAGTGCTATATTGCCGGGTAGCTTGCATGCGATTCAGATCTGACTGTCGGAAGATGATGACCGTACAACAAGGTACGGGATTCCGGACGTCGTTTCCACCCGTATGCCGCTGCTTCTGCATCCGCCGTATTAATAAAAGTCTTGACCCCTTGTCACTCCATGGGACTCTGTCACGTAAGACCTGCATTGCGTCACCCTCTCGTGTCTTGCTTCTCACCACACCACTCATCCGGTCGAAAAAGTCATCGCAGCCTCGGACTTCGCGCCTGCACTTGCTTGCGGCCTCTACCCGCCTCGATACACCCAGCGAGACGAGAATCAAGCATGACCATCGATGATGGCGGCGAGCCAGTCGCTCCTACCAAAATCCCCTACTGGCGCCTTGTTGCCGATCAAGCAGGCGTCACTCCAGAAGTAGCAAACTACAAATATGCCGGCTCCGGAACCGAAGACGATCCATTCTTGGTCCAATGGATTCCTAACGACCCCCGAAACCCCATGCTTTTTAGCAAGCTGAAGAAGTGGTTCATCACCTTCATGGTTTCCATCACGACATTAGCGGTGGCTCTCCTTTCTTCGGCCTACACCGGCGGAATCAGGGAGATTATCCAAGAGTTCGGAATCTCCCAAATTGTCGCAACCCTCGGCGTCTCCCTCTTCGTCCTCGGCTTCGCAATCGGGCCTCTGCTGTGGGCCCCGGCCAGCGAGCTCTTTGGTATGTTTTGCTGTCGCCTCCGCACGGCTCTCTCTGTAGCTAATTCAGGTCACAGGGCGGCAGTATCTGTTTTTCGGCACGTATGCTGTGCTGACGGCCTTCAACGCCGGCGCGGCAGGCGCGAACAGCGCCGCTACGTTGATCGTCCTCCGTTTCTTCGCCGGCGCGTTCGGGTCGTCTCCTCTCGCCAACTCAGGCGGGGTTATCGCAGACATGTTCCCAGCAGCCGAACGAGGCCTCGCAATGGCCCTGTTCGCAGCAGCTCCGTTCCTGGGCCCGGTCCTCGGCCCCATCATCGGAGGTTTCCTCGGACAATCCGCCGGTTGGCGATGGGTTTTGGGATTCCTGGCGGCGTTTTCCGGCACGCTTTGGCTCGTCGGCGCTGCGCTCGTTCCCGAGACCTACGCCCCTTACTTGCTTCGCCAGCGAGCAGCAAAGTTGTCCAAGATGACGGGGAAAGTCTACGTGAGCAAGATCGAGCGTGAGCAGGGCAAAATCAGTCTGGCCGAGTCCTTCAAGATGGCGTTGATGCGGCCGTGGATCTTGCTGCTTCGGGAGCCCATTGTCGTTCTCCTCTCGCTCTATATGGCAATTATCTACGGCACTCTCTACATGCTCTTCGCAGCATTCCCTATTGTTTATCAGCAGGAACGAGGCTGGTCTTCGGGGATCGGAGGTCTGGCGTTCCTCGGAGTCATGGTTGGCATGATTTTCGCCATCATCTACACGATACCCGAGAATGGGCGTTACCAGCGAGTCCAGGCGAGCAATGACGGCTTCGCGCCGCCGGAAACCCGTCTTCCCCCGGCCATGGTTGGCGGCGTTGCCATCCCGATCGGTCTCTTCTGGTTTGCCTGGACAAACCAGACATCGATCCACTGGATGGTCAGCATCGCCGCCGGAGTTCCGTTCGGCTTTGGCATGGTTCTGCTATTTTTGAGCGTCATGAACTACCTGATCGACGCCTACACCATCTTTGCGGCGTCCGTTCTCGCCGCCAACTCGGTCATTCGCAGTCTCTTCGGAGCCGCGTTTCCTCTGTTCACACCGTACATGTACGCCGACCTCGGGACCAACTGGGCGTCCTCGATCCCGGCCTTCTTGGCGCTCGCGTGTGTGCCCTTTCCGTTCCTCTTTTACAAGTATGGCGGTGCGATCCGTTCTCGTTGCAAGTTCGCCGCGCAGTCCGAAGCGTTCATGGCCCGGCTCCGCCAGGAAGACTCATCCGGCTCCGAGAAGGAACCCGAACAGAATGTTTCCGCAGAGGCTGCGGTTGACGACGAGGAGAGCTCGGAGGAACCTGCCTACGCGAGCATACACCGACCAAGACCTCGTGCTATGAGTGGTGGTACGGCGGTGTCGACAAGACGGAAATCGTACGATGGAAACCCGTACGACATTGACCGGGTCAACACCAGACAGTCTTTTGGAGCAAAGTCGTGATCCATGTCTTTTTCCTCGCATCGAATGTAGATTTCGGCGACGGGGTTGAAAGACTGGACGGGTCATACCGTCATTCATGTAGATTATTGTAGAAAATGCCTGCTTGACATAAGCGGCATTGTCCTTTTGTATCTAATCAAGCTAATCGATACCACACCCATCCACACGGCTTGAAAAGTAGTAGGTGCTTCAAGCCGTACAGCGACTTTCACCAACTTCTCATGCAATCGTTTCTTCCTATCCAAAGTGAAAACATATCCATGCGGCACCCATCCGCTCATGTCCTTGCTCATCAACATCTTCGCGACGGCTCGTCCGCAAAGCCAAGCATTCACCATGTAATAACCACCATACCCGGTATTTTACTCTGCTCCCAGGGCGGCGGAGCGAAGATGCCGGCAACATTCCCACAAGCGACACCACATCCAGCGTGTTTGCCATTTTGCTTCACGAGTCTCGGATGCCTGGGGGGAATCATGCGTGTTCTTTTTGCCGAATTCAAATCCGACCACGCCCGCAAGGTGTGGTTTCGCGGTTGTAGACTCTTCCACTTCCAACGCTATACCCAGCGGCTCCGTCAATGCCTCCTCCCCTCCAAAATCTTACCTCCCACCAACAGCTCCTTTGTATTTCGCGCTCTGAGTGAGGTATTCGAATCCCCGCGGGAAGTAGCAGCTCCAGGAGAAGGGGCCGTCTGTTTGATGGAAGTTTTGACTGGGAAGTTGAGCCGTCATCCGACCCCTGCGAGGCACAATGAAGCCATGAAGACTAGGGATCAGGTGGCTGGCATGTTCTTCTGTGCAGCGTATGACATGACAAGCTCTGATCCGGCGGCGAGGAGTGCTGATGATATAGGGATACTCGACGGAAGTCTCAGTCCTCTGAATGTCTGTGGGCTGGGATCGACAGTGAGATCGTTGGCTTGCTTCGACAGCATGCTTGACCAGATGCCTGTAACTGAGCGATATGGCCATGCTGCACCAGCGCGTCCAACAACAGCACCCTTGGCCTCATCTTCGCCAGCGATCCTACACCGTCCTTTCACATCCTCAAAGGTATCCTCAAAGTTCTCCAACAGACGTTCGATGGCAGCCAGTTGCTGGTCATTCAAGACTGCGGTGCATCTTCCAACATGCCTAATCTCGGAGTTCTCGAAACCTGCTGGTACAAGCTTTCTAGCCGCCGCCAGGAGCTCATCAAAATGGGCGAGCTCAAAGCGGACAATGTTGATTGCTGCATCTGTGTCAGTCTCGAGGCGGCAGTTCTCAAAGTCTAGAACAGCCACGCAGTTAGTCCGACTGCCGTTGCGACCGGTGGTGGCACCGCGAAGACTTCGCGGGCTTAAGAAAATATTGCAAACGTCCTCCAGCAATCTACAAAGCTAAAATTGGGAGAACCTGAGAATTTGGTTAGCTTTATCACTGAGAGGAGTCTCCGAATATTTGCAATCCTTATCTGGATAGACAGGGTAGACTGGATCGTCGACTTTTTCCAGCATGACTCCACGGACAATCTGCTGCCGGTTGACGAACGCAATGGCAGACTTGAGACCTTCGCAGCTGAAGAATTGAGTTCGAATGCTATTGCCTTCGTGTTTGAGGGGCAATCTTCGAACCCGGCAGACACAAAACTCTTGTGTGACTCGCAGTGGCCCTTCGAGGCTCCCGTTTTCACTGAGAACAAGTTCGAGTACCAGCTTCATAACCGATGTCCACTGCCCTTCATGCAGCGCGGTAACATAATACGGGGAATTTTTGGTTGTGTGATACCCTGCGCCCTTCACTTCCACCACCTCGATCAAAAGGGAGATGAGGTAAGAACTGATCAAGAATTTCCCCTTTCCTGCTCTTTCTTATAGTTTTCACTTGTATAACTGTTCCGGCTTATCTAATTTCCTATATAGTCAAAAGACCACTGGGCCGTAACGCTTACAGCAAAGCGGCGGCCGGATGCTGTCGAAGAGACAAGGTTCAAAGTGGCCGTCGAGGCCGAGATTCGTTATCTAGAAACAGCACGCCATGTCCGAAATCCGCATTTGCTCAGAGCACTGGCTTGCTACACTCAGGGTGATACCCATTATATCGTTTTCCCGTCGCACGCCAGGGGGAATCTTCGCAGCGTCTGGGCGGATGATCCAGCTGACCCACCGAGCAAACAGGATGCATATTGGATTTTGAGCCAGCTTTCTGGTCTATCCAAAGCCATTCAGAAACTTCACAGCATCGGAGAACTCATTCCTCACAGAAACTTGAAGCCAGAACACGTTTTGTGCTTCGAGGATGTGAGCCTTTCACCCAGACCGCTGCTTCTTATGTCAGGTCTTGGGCTCCAACGGTTCCATAGTATAGCACAACAATCAAAAGACACAGTCTTGAAGGGCCGCGGAAGGATATTATTATATGACCCCCCAGAATATGAGCTAACCCGGACCACACCCGTCGATGGGACGTATGGTCTTTTGGCTATATATGTCTCGAGTTTTTCATTTGGTTTCTCTATGGAGCCTCCGAATTACGACGATTCAGAGGAACTCTTGTTGATACGGAGGGGATTGGGAAGTTCTACGCTGTCGAAAAGCACCAGCGGACTGGCTCAACTAAATCAGCGGTCGTCGCGATTTGGTTGATCTATGGATGGATTGGATCAAGAGGGATGATCGATGCGCAAGAGGTACTGCACTTGCGTACCTTCTGAAACTGGTTCGCGAAAGACTTCTCGTCACGGATTTAGACAGGTATCAACTCCAACACCGTACTACTATGATGAGAGATGCTGACTCCAGAAGCCGAGCAACATCCGAGGAAATGACGAATAGTTTGAAAGCAATAGAGGTGGCTGCTTCGGGAAGCAACGCGGAATATGAGGGGATGGACTGGGAAGCTGAAAGTTGCGAGGGGCCGAGGTATTAGAAGCTGACGATCCAAGAACCTGCAGACAGCGAGATTACGCTTCCAGCATTTGATCATGTGCTTTTATCCCGGGAACTTTACTTAGCTGATGTACTGAGTCTCAAAATATTGCCGGCCGAGACTTGGTCTAATTATAAACGAAAAATTGGGGTTGTTTCCTCTACGAGAGACTACCGTAGGGTTAAGCACTTATGTGATAGCTATTGTTATTTTGAATATAGAAGTATCGAGGTCTTGTGTGTTACGGCAGAAACAAACAGAAAAGGTTTCGGCAATGGTGGTCTTTCGGCCGGTCAACGGATCGGAAACCTAGCTGTTAAGAGAGCTTCTAAACAACTATAATCCTTCAAAGCAGCTCAGTGCATCTTCCAAGTTATATCCAAACAGTCGCTAGCGATGTCTACTTAATATTAAATTTGGCAGAATACTGTCTAGTCTCTATCATTGCTATCCATGTGTCTTCTCTGCTCCATACTATTTGCTTCTTCGCCCTTGGTCGTTCCATGGTCTATATAGCAGTTATCAAGCAGCTGACAAGCCCTCTCCGCACGCCGAAGGGACTCCGGACTTTGTGAGGGAACAACAGCAGGCCGGTCCTTGGCCCGATACGGCCCACTTACCAAGAGAAACACATGAGAATGATTGCACTCAGTAGCGATCTCGTTATTTCGACCAACTTCAAAATCGACCAAGCCGGATTCAATGTTCACGGAAAGCCCCCCAATGAGATATCATAAGACGAGGAATTGATCCAAATGGAAATGATACGCGCTGGATCTGTAGGTCTCATTCGTTTCGAATTGGACAGAAAGTCTCCAGTAGGCTGCCGGTCCCCTTCTCAATAGGCGTTTATTGGCTAGCCCTGGGCATCAAAGGTGGTACAGGACGGTCATGAGATGCGGTGCCAGTATGCTAAGGATCATCGTCTGACCTACGAGCTGAGTTGCGAAGGGGCCGGATGAGCCAATTGCACCAAGTTATGCTGCGCATTGTGGAAAGTCCTCTGCACCTCTGTCTTATCTTGCATCGCCAAGCAAATGTGCAAATGCTGTCAGCTTGCAGCCTCACTGAAATGTTCGTACATAGCCTGCCGAATTCAAAGTAGACTCATCCAACATCCACGCAATCTCCCACATTCAGTCCACTGCTCCAAAAATCTTGCTTGCCCTTTTTTTTCTTCAGGCATCATTCGAACATGACCAAAACCTACATTCTGGCACCAAACTGGACTACAGCACCGCCTCCAGACGGACCTCTCAGGCTGGGTCATATCTTGACTGACCTAACCGAGTTCATACCCCTCAACCGACACGGACGTATTGAGATAACCCCTGAAGACCTAAAAAAGATCGACGCGAAAGACGGGTATCAATGTCCCCACAGTACACTCGTCTCTGGAGAGCTTGGCGTCGTGGCCAAAGTCATAGGAATTCTGGGAGTTGGCGCCGGAGCAGGAATTTACTACAAAAGGATAAAAATGATGTGCTTGCTTGTTCAAGTGTCGAAACCATGACATTTGATCCCACGGCAGATTACATCAACAAGAGTATGGAGCTTCCCGAGGTCTCACAATACATAAAGGGTAGTCGTTTCAAACAACCCGTTTATTTGGTCACTGGTTTCAAGATTGGGAGAGGCGGTAGCCTGCAGAGCAGCAGCATTCGTGCTCGTAGATTGAGGCTGAATGGCGGCCTCATTCCTCCTGGGAGCACTGCTGATACTGAAGGGACGATCGACTTCAGCAAGGAAGTGGTGGAGAATGAAAGTTGGGAAGGATCCACCGACTTCATCATCGCTTTCCGGGTCAGAAAGCTTTGGTATCTGAAAGGGGCTGTCCAGAACAAGGCCTACAACAAAGGCGTGGTTATGGAGGACGACAGACCACTTGGGCGGGTGCCGGACATTTATCTTCTAACAAGCGATAAAATCCATCCGTTGTATTCACCACAGGCTCCTGGTTGTCAAACTTGCACGCGGGAATAAAGAAAGCACGAGGTATTCATACCGATATGATATTGAAAGATTCTGAGCCACTGCTGGCGAAAGCATTTGGGCGGACTCAACAGAGATGAAGGAGACTTTACGCAGTATCATTGACGAGGCAGCCGAAGGACTGCCTTTCCGAACCTAGGCGCAGAAGGGCTACTAAGCAGCGCCCCACAACGCGTACAGATGCGTATGATTCCGTCTAACAGATTCGAGGCTATTGAAGAGACAGGTGAAGAAAGCGAGGAGGATGACCTTGCCGAGAGGGCTGGTCAACTTACACTGAGAAGTCGATGAAATTGATGTTCGTATCTCTCGAACCTAACGATTAATTCATGTAATGCATTGTCCCCGTCCAACCGCTATTCGGAGGTCTGATCTTGAGATG
Organism: Colletotrichum sansevieriae; assembly: GCA_026260285.1. Lineage (NCBI taxonomy): Eukaryota > Fungi > Ascomycota > Sordariomycetes > Glomerellales > Glomerellaceae > Colletotrichum > Colletotrichum sansevieriae. The sequence goes on from JAOQIF010000383.1 coordinate 41,920, forward strand.
AAAAATCTTTCATTGACTTGACTCGGCTTCTCTGTTAACAGGCAGGTCTTAGGCGATGGCATAAATGCCTAATAGGAGTTCTTGTGAGGGTCGACGACTCCTCGAGTCCCCTCGTGCTTCGTCGCCTACTGCGGATGTAAAAGTATTTCTCCCGGCACGACACCTTCCAAAGCAGGCTTGAGTATTAAAAAGCAGTGTAGCACGTTCGGGAAGGACCGAGTGATTTCTTTTGTTAAAATTCTACCTCGTGACACCAACCTGTGGTCTGAAATCTCCAGCTTCTCCGACAAAGAACGCACAGTTTATCGCCGAACGAAATTTAGACTGAGCATCTTCCAATTCATGTACCGCCAGACCTGCCATCGAAAACCCCATAATAGAGGTGAAATGCCAGAAGGAGCCTGATTAATTGCTTGTGGCAGTAGATTGGAGGGTCACGTGGCGAACTAGCTCGGATGATCTATCTCGGAATTACATACATCACATACCATGGAATATAATTAGACCATCTTGGCAGCGGGTCAAGATTTCCAGGACATATGCGGGGAGCTCCTGATAGCAGGTCAACTGAAGAACCTCGATGAGGTAAGAGCAGAGATTAGGAAGAGTACTGTTGCGTCCAAGACTGCCGACAGCGACGAGTCGGACAAGTGGAAGAAGGCGAAAGGTGTAGGGGTGAAGTCCTTGGAACTTATGACAATTCTCGTCGGTCTGGCTAGGCATGCTTCTTCGGTGACTCCTAATTTCAACTGCAGGACCTTTTCTGAGATTCTTAAACTCTAATCCCTCCAGCGAGCGTCACCTTTACTGCGCTGGCCTTCGTGTTTAGTAACCCGAACACGTTGCAACATTACCATGAGGCGATCAGTGAGGTCTTAGGTAAGATAGCCTCCGCACTGGACCGATTCGAGATTTACGAATCAATTCCAAAATTGATCGACGACCTATCGAACAAATTCACGTTGCTCTTGTCAGCTTCATTAGGCCATGTGCGCCCGTGGTAAAATATCGCCAAGGTGGCAAACGAGATCTGTTCTGGGACAGGATTAACGTCATTATCGAGGGAAAGACATCATTTTGAATGAAGAGATGGATAAATTCATGAACGCGCTCAAAGGCCATCATGCCCTCGAGGGCATCGTCACACTTGCTGAAGCGATATGAGGGCGCCAGGACTTGATCCAACTGCGGAAGGATCTCGAAGAGGTTATTGTCTAGAACAAGATCACCGATGAGCTGTTTCGAGGTATGAACGAGCACAGCAGAGCTATGAAGGACGAATCAGAGCTCGCAAAAGAAGCGAGAAACCGCGGAACGACACTCAGCAATATGCACCAAAGCTTGGGTACCAAGGCAGCAGTGGGCCTTGATCCCAAAACCACGGAGATGTGCACCGATATCTCGAATAGATTCCGAAACAATATGGGATCTTGGACTTAGAATCTCGAAATCTACCAGACATGGGGAACATGCAAGGACAAGGATGTACTGATTGTGTCTGGTCCTCGCATCGGCTCTGCAGTGCGAAGTTGAAAAGTTCGAAGGGAAAGACGAAAACGAGCCAAGGGCCTTCGAAACAATGAGAAGGCTAGCTAAGGAAACCGTCAGCCTGCCAGGAATCGTGTAACGACTCCCGGGGAACAACTTCAACGCATAGGAGCTGCTCAGGCTTACATCGATTCTCTTATTGACGCTGATGAGACGAAGTATAAGCCAGGAACTATAAAGGTGAGAGCGAGAAAGAGACAAGCGACGCAAGCACATGCGAATCTGCGAATGACTCTGCGTATCGTCAGATCGAGTCCCGTCTTCTGGAGCTAGAGAAGGACTTTATCCCTAAGGTCAAATCGACAGGTCCTTGGGGGTGCGACGGGCGCTATCGTGATGGTAAGCAATGCAAGTAAAAAGTCGGATTTTGAAACGGACCTCTATCACTGCATGATCTGTGCGGATCGGGACTTCTGTCCGGATTGTTCTAGGTTTCTACACGATGATAAGTTTCACCTAATCACTGTGTGCAGAATTGAACACCAGTGATTGCGCATCCCACCGCAAGGTGACGATATGTAGACCGGAAGCGAAGAGGGTTCTACTACCAAGAGCTGTAGAGCTTGTGAAAGGAAGCGATTGCGTTTGGGCCGCCTCTTATACCAAGAATGAGGATGGCGAGTACGAGTCGGAACTAGTGGAGAAATGAAAGGAGAGGATAGCGGGTGATGGGACATCTATTCGAAGGTAGTAGGGAACAATGTTTCCGGAGCGGAGCCGCCAGACGAAGATTAGCGACATGTGTGGTTTGTACATTATCACACAAGATAGGATGTTCTTGATTCACGGGAAGAAGGTTCTATTCTGTGATATTCTTCCGTTCATTGTTCTTCTTCTGAGAATTTTGTGGGAAGAGTTGATACACAAATAACAATGCGACGCTTCCTCCAATTTGTAGCGGTGCAGATGAGTACACTGTCAAGCGTATAATCTCTTAGATTAAAATCCTATCCAGCTTCACTAGCAGAGCAACATCAGAGGAAATATGAGATTCACAGGACGCTCAATGATGGTTTCCAATGGTCTCTCCCTTCAAAAATGCAACTGAAAGGATGAGGAAGACGGGCAGTCCATAATAGCAATCAGATGTCCATTTAAAGGTGACGACATTAGCAACACCCGTCTCACTAAATAGCTCATAAGAGCATCCTGGATTGAGCTTATGGAGACGCGTGATCGCTTCGATTCCAATCCCAAAGCCTGCTATCCACAAGTTTAACAATATATCAAAGCATCATCGGAATCCTGTCTCGTGAAGATTGTGGCTGTCACTTGACAGTGGCCGCACAAATCTATTTGAATGCGCTCGCTATAAAACAAAGTAGTTGCCGCCCATCATCTCATCTGTCGCCTTCAACTCCCTGATCCTCAACCGCTCGCAGCTAACGGTTTCCTCCCATATATCGCATACCCATCCCAGTACCCATGCAGCCCCAAATTCTTCACATCTTGCCGCACCTGCGAACAAAACACAATCGTCTCCGCCTTGCTCCATTCCAACACCCGCGTAAATAACGCCAAGCTCATACCCTCGAGCCCAAGTAACAACGAAGCCTGCACCCACAACCCCATCTCCTTAAGTTTGGGGTCATCCGGCCACGGGCTCGCGGGAAACCTGAGTTTTTGCTCGACGACCCCCTCGAACCCGACCTCCTCCATCATTTCCGCAAACGTGTTCGTAATGGCCAGCGATCTGCCCAGCTTCTCGCAGGCGTCGCGGATCATCCGCGTCCACTTGCTCAGCGGCATGTCTTCGGTGAGGGTGCCGTCGTCGCATTTGATGGGGTACTCCGAGTCATGGATCTCCAGGTAGCCCCCCGGCTCCAGGCTCCGGTACGCCTGGGCGATGATCTCCCGCCAGTCGGCGAAGCACCCAATCATGTTGCGCGCAAAGATAAAGTCGAACGGCTCCTCCCACTTCCACTCCTGCTCGAGGTCGTCCACCTCGAAGTGGCAGTTGGGCGGCACGTATAGCGGCTGGATCGGGCTGAGGTCGACCCCGATGACGGTGGCGTCCGGGAACTCGTCGGCGTAGTCCAGGGCCCACACGCCCGTCCCCGTGCCCATGTCCAGCACCCTCCGCGCGCCGTCGTTCTTCGGGCAGAGGCAGTAGGCCCCGTCAAAGGTCAGCATCCAGAGGTGGTTGACGATGTCGAGCCGCTCCTGCTCCAGCGCATCGTTGGGGAAAGGGTACTTCCCCGCGTTGAGACGGTGGTACATCCGTCCGTTCTCGCGGCGATATTCCAGGATGCTGTGCATGTGGGCGCTGGGGGCGTCCCGGATGATGGCAGCCGTGGCGTCTTCATAATAATCGTCGTCGTCGTTGTCGTTGTCGTAGTAGTCCGGAAACTTGGCGACGGCAAAGGCCGCCGCGTTCTCCGGTGCGGTTGCACTTCCCGGGCGTGATGATGTTGTGCTGCCGGCCGCCGGGTGAGCCAGCGCGGTCACAGCTTCGGTGGTAGCGGCGGCGGCGGCGGCGGCCCTGGTTGTATGTGAAGTGTCTGGTCGGGATCCCCCTCCTTCGGCCGGCGGTTCCTGACTCTGCGGGGTATTGTTGACCGTAGCCCAAAATTGCTGGGCCATAGTTTGTTCGTGTCGCCCTTCTTCGGCGCAAGACCTTGGAGAGGGGCCAGATCAGACGAAAATAGGAAGACTGGGGGCTACTAGAGCTAGCTAGAATGTGGGAGAGAGAGAGGGCCGATACGACCGAACACCAACTCAAGCACATGAAGCACAAGCCGCCAGATAATCCAAACAGCCAAAGCCAGAGTCTCTAAAAAGACTCATCAATCAGTCAGGTAATGGGAAGGGGAGAGAGGAGCAACAGAATGGGGAGAGAAGGTCCCCCCTCCAGGTCGTCCCACAAACCCTTAACCGATTCCCAGGGCCCAGGGAAGATCCCCGCCGAGGCCGCCGCCACCCACCGCCAATTCGTCCTTTTCCCGGGGCCTGGGAAGCTCACCCGGGGACCAAAAAACGGGTTGCAGGATTCGCGTTTTTAGCAACCGCATCCCTGGACGCTTATCCGAACCGACGGGACCATGCCTTTCTTGGGGGGAGGCACCACCCCACACCCACCCACACCCCTTGCCCGGCCGCCGTTGGACCTTGACCAATCGGGGCCGGAATATCCCGTGCTTCCGGCCAAAAATTCCCACGCTCCGGGGACTTGTGGCACGGCGGCTGCATCACGCCAGGTGCAGTTCAATTCGCGACCGACGACGACGACTACTACGACGACGGCGCTAGCGAGGAAACGACTACTACAGCGCCTTGAGGACGACAGCGAGGCGTGCGATACACACACACTCAGATCAAGCCGAAATGGTTGTTCGGATAAGACTCGCGCGCTTCGGGCGTGTGAACCAGCCCTTTTACAACATTGTCGTTTCGCAAGCTAGGTACGATGCCTCTCTCCCATCCCGACGCAGCCGCGCGATTCTGCCGGGTGCAAATGCACCACGGACGTGTTCTCACGAAAGATGTTGGGGGGTAAGACGCTGACCCTTTTACCCGCAGAACCGCCCGCAACAGCAAGCCCATCGAGGTCATCGGCACATACGACCCCATTCCCAAACAAGACCCCTACGACGCCACGGCGAAGCCGCACAAGGATATTCGTCTCGACACGCTTCGCGCGCGATACTGGATCGGTGTGGGCGCGCAGCCTACCGATACCGTCTGGAGATTGCTATCAATGGTACGGCTACCTTTTCTTTTGTAAACCCCTGCGTTGCCCCTACGAGCAACGAGGTGTTCTCGTGTCGCAAGAAGGAGCATGTGTGGAGGATGATCTGAAAGGCACATTGTGTTTGAGGAGACAAGACCTCGGCGACAGACGCCGGAGACTGTCCAAGGTGGATGTCAGTCGGCTGCCCTTGCGCTCTGCAGCTCTCACCAAGTTTACTGTCTGGCCTCAGAGGAAGAGAAAGACAAACGGGCTATCCGGACGACTTTTTAAACTGTGAGAGCATGACGATGATCTGGGACCCGCACGCTGACATCCTGCCAGGTCGGAATCCTCGAGCCAAAATACAGAGAAAACGGCACCCTCAACACCACAACACCCGCCAAGTCCCTCAAAACACCTCGGACACCCGCGAAATCGTCATCATAAACCATTCGCTCTCGGAGAAAGGCGTCACGTAGTGGATTGTACATTATGACACAAAACTTGGCGGGCTAGATCAGATCAATTGTAAAATAGCAAGAACCTCATGAAAAGACTATATCGAAAGCCTACTTATGCAGAGCTATTTGGGGTGTCTCGTTGGCTTTCCCACTTCTTATCCTAGAGTTACCTCATAAAACAATCCAGACGCGAGAGAGAAGTGAATCAGACAAAAAGAACGAAAACATCTCAACGCCCAAGATGCAGCCTCCTCGCTGTTGAGAGAGGTTAAATAAGGGTCCTAGAACCCCCAATTTCGAAGAAACGGACAAAAGAAAGAAGAGAACAAGAGCGAAAATCAAATCAACTCCATAAAATGCACAGCGGGGTTTCTCGTGGGAAAATTTCCCTCAGCCGCATTGTCTATCCCCTAAAGCGGCCGTACAGAAACAAGACGTTTCCTGTTCATCATTCAAACGACTCTTCCTCTAAACTCTTGTGCTGCGAATGATATAAAAACGAGCTTCTCTTCGTTGCATTTTTCAATGCGATGCGTGGAAGACAATGTTCATAATGAGGCACACGACCATGACGCAGACGCCATAGATGGCCAGCGCGAGCGCAAGCTTGCGGAGTAGGTCCTGCTCGATGTGCTCGAGATCCCAGCGCCACTTGCGGTTCCACTTGCGCGGGTTGACGACGACGCTGGCCGCGCTGCCGAGGCTGGCGATGCTGTTGATCATGGTGGCCTCGTCCTCCTCGTCCGACGGCACGTCGGCGTCGTCGTCCTCCTTGTGGAGACGCTGCTGGTGCACGCTGTCCGGGTCGCTGATCTTGTAGTAGAACAGACCCGGGAGGATGAAGCTGATGCTCGTCGAACCCGTGCTGCCGACGTAGGCGAGGACTCGTTCGAGGCTGTGGACCGATAGGGCGGTCATGTAAGCAAGGATGAGGATGGCGCTGGTGAGGATCGCGAAGCGGACGTCGCTCATGGAAGAGGTAGATCCGTGATCCGATCGGATCGATGCCGAGGATGGCAGCAGGGGCCGTCCGCCGGGGGAGTTGGAGCCGTTGCCATTCGAGGACCGATTGGGACGCCACTTGAGGATGGCGTCGATGGAGGCGCGGCAGGGGTGGACCTGCAAGGGGACCGAGAAGGTGACCAGAACCACGATGGCCAGTTGGCCGATGTAAGACGCGACACTCGCAGAGTCTAAATACGTCAGAAACCAGGGCTGTCCGAGTCAGGGTGCGAGCACGCGATCACTTACACATTTGGACAATGTTGCCCGTGACGGCGTTGCCAAAGGTAAGGTAGCCAGTGATGGCTACGAGGATATAGATGCTGGAGGCTGATCCAATGCTAGAGCCGACGACAGCAATAATACTGCCGGGGGAATTGTCCTTGATCTCATTCAGAATCGCAAACATCTATGTCTACTTAGCGATGCCCGAAACTTCCAAAAGCTTGCGCGCAACTTACGTTCTGATGGCATGTATACGCAAAGACCACGACGGGCAAGGTACTGAGTACGGCCACGGTGCTCTCAGGCTTGACAACACGGATATCGCTTGTGTCCTTGAGCGGGCTGTCCGCAAAGTGATAGACGACCAGAACGATCAAGTAGCCAATAGACACCAGCGCAACGATACTGGTGTACTTGAGAGAATCCAACCTCTTGAGGAAACTCAGCGGGATAATAATCAACATGAAGAGGGTGATGTAAAAGTTTCTCTCGCCGAGATACGGCCTCGTTTCCGCCAAGCCGCTGAACAACCCCAAGCAGACCTTGGGCATCAGATCACCGATGATGATCATGTAGGAAACGCCGACGCCAAAACACTTTATCGCAATGGCCGTGTCGAAGATGATTGCAGCATTTGGGTAGGTGATCTTGGATATCGCAAAGAAGGACGACGTCCCGCGGTCGAGATATCGGGCGCAGCGAGACTGCAGGTAGAGGCCGAAGGCAGCGGTGATGCCAGACCAGACTATTAGAAACACACCAAGCATTATTCCCATATGCGACACCACGGAAGGCATCGCCAGCGTTCCCGCACCGACAACTATGCATCGCATCCTCAGTCAGCCTTTGCTCTCTGCCTTCAGCCCCGCGTACGGGTCCATACGTGGACGATTCCCCGCGGGCTCGATTTGCGACAAAACAACGTACTGGTATTGAGCAGGTTAATGACACTGCTTATCATCGAGGCCTGGCCTCCGCCCTCTTTCCCACTTCTTCGGCGTGGTCTGCACGTTGGAATATCATCAGCAAAAAGTCTCTTTTCCTCCGGGTGTGGCCCTCGTCTGTCTCCTCTGCGATCGGGCTGACATCCGAAGGGTGTGGGGTTGATCATACCGTGACATTTCGCCGGAGCTTCCAGACGCAATTGAACTTGCGTTTCCATCGGAGATGCTCGAGTAATTCGTCATAGTACTGTGCGCCGGTATTCGCGGTCGTCGGGTGCGTTCGATCGCCGTCGCCAAAATGCGTCGTCTCTCGTACGCGGTGCGTTGCGGAAGCGGCTGAGTAGGGTACTGAAGTAAGGTCGGTAGCCAGTCGCACGATCGACAGGTCCAGATAAACTTGACCCAAAGAGGAAGCCGGATACGGCAAGGTTAGACAGAGAAGCTGTCCACTTCGGCAATCAGGCTATCACAATAAAGTATAGTAGGTAGTCAGCCCAGCAAACGGCCGCACGGTTCTGACGTCGTTCCTTTCTTTGCTTGTGATTGTCGACGAGCAGTCGATATGGGAAACCTCAAGTTTTAAGAGGGAGAATGCGGTATTGCTCGGGTTGCCGGCGGATTTTTTGCGCAGACGTTTCGCTCAATCGGAGAGAGAGCGGAGAAACTAGAAAGAAAAAACAGAAAAGGTCTGACGTGACGGTGCGTCCGTCGTGGTGGAGGGTACTAGTATAGGCAGCTGTGACGTGCTTTCTGGCGAATCTCTCGAAATGTCCTGGGCCGCCCCTACCGGGACAAACCTCGCAGGGTCCCGTCGGGGTGCAGCTCAGCGAGTAATGACTTAGGAACTCAACGTCACGGGGATATTGTTGGTGCGGACAGACCAGCGAGCGACGGCAGACTGGTGGCTGATACTGGTTTACTTGATCGGCGAAGACGATACGCGGGAGGTTGAGCGAGTCGGTGGTCGATAGTCGGCAAGTTCTGATCTGAAGTAGGGCGGCGAGCCGAATGACTGACTTTTGGAAGCGTCGCCGTCGCCTGTCGCTGTCGCTGGGAATCCTGTTTGCGACAGTTGCGAAGGCAAGTCAGCGCCCCGAAAGTCTGACTCTCTCGCAGCTCACAGCTCGCTGTCGCCGGCAAACGAAATGCGAGGACGAAGCGTGAGTTATCTAGCAAGAGTTACTTTCTGGGCAGGACAGCACACAGGTTGCGTTCCCTTGTGGCACGACAAGAGCCCCTTGGAGTTGGGGAGGGGGGTTGTGTTCCCGCTGAATAAACGAGGGTTTAAAGCTATTAATTATGACACGGGTTAATCATGAGGTAACCTCGAGTATCAAATAAGAAAGCAACTTGGCAACGTCCTGAATGTCGTCGATTTTTGTTAACTGTTAGGTAAAACAATCGGAGCTTTCCCGTCTGGGAAACTTATCCTCATACGTATTTCCTGCTGCGGTACGCATAATTACACTGGACCTCAGGAAAGCGCTGAGGTGTTGCTATTTGCTGCGCCGCCAGTGGACGCGCAGGCACTGGTCTGCGACGAAAGCCGCTACAGAAGGCCACGAGCGGCCAGGGGCAGGCGCGCCACAAGGGAACCAATCTCAGCGCTCCCCGGAATGATACTTACCTGGTTAATCTCGCCTTGGCGCCGTTCGGAAGCGCAGCCGGCCCCGCTCGACCTGGACCTGGCCCAGGTACCTTACCGTGAAGTAGGTACCTTAGAGTAACCTTGAGTCAGGGAGCCAGGCATTTGGGGGAGAAAGTCACAAGCCACACTTAAGGCACATAACCTGGCCTTGCCAAATGAACTTTTGCAGCAATTTGTAGAATACTAATATATAGTATTTTTTAGAGCTAGAAGTATATATCCTTGCTCCTAATAACCTAGTACCCTTGCCCCCTCCTCCCTCCCCTAATCTCTAATCTACTTCTTTAGTACTTTAAAGAACTTAGTATATTACTTATTATATAACTAGTTAATCTTAGCTATATCCTTAGATATTAGCTATATTATACTTTTAAACTTTATTTTAATATTATTAACTATTTTAAGTTATTTCTTTTAAATATCTTTATTAATATATAACTCAAATTACTAAGAGATAAAAAAACCTCTATTTTTAATTAAAATAATATTAAAAAAGTTATTAAAATAAATAGTTCTTTTAATACTTAGAGGAATTTATTATAAGAAGGGTATTAATAAGATATAAGTATTAAGGTATCCTAATAGCTTAATTTAGATTAACTTAAGATACTTATAGTTTTATTATCATACTTAAGTATTTTAAAGATTTATTTTATAACTTTAGATTACTTATAGAGGTTTATAATATCCTATAGTTTATTCTAAATCTTCTTTTTTAAGATTTTAATTAAAATTATTAAGGTAGTTAGTAACTACTACTAAGTTTTTATTTATTATTAGGCGTAGAAAAGACCCCGTTTTTGCGGATATAAAGGTTACTAACTAAGAACTTTTGCAGCGCTGTACATCGCCCTACCCCAGTAGCTTTAGCCACTCACAAACATCGGCCTTAATGCGCTAGATACCGCGACAGCAGTTCAATACCAAGACCGACTTTGTGAATTCCATCGAACAATCACGCCTCTCCATCCCAACGAACGGCTACGCTAGAGACTTGTATTCAGACAAGCGCGAACTTGTGTCGGAGCTTCTCAGAGACACCCAGCCCCCAATTCCCTGTCCACCTCGAATCACCCCTTCTGGCAAACGAACGACACGAACAGACCTCGATACGCGACACCACGCGTGCTCCGATCAGATGGACTCCTCTCTGGACAACACGACTCTTTCCACCATATCTCTCCTCGAGTCGCGTCTACTTCGCATCGAGCACCTGTTATACGGCCCGACCGCCGTGCCTCCGTCTTCACACCCCGACTCCGCCATCGATGGCTTGGAGGATCTGGAGAGGCGATTCAATCACTTACTTTCTCGCATCCGCGTCTATGGCGAGCTCATGAAGATCTGTATGCTCAAGCTACGTCTTCCAAGACATGATAGTTGGCTTACCTCAACCAGATAACTCACACCCGACCCTATTTCAACCTCCGCCGCCAGCCGAGCCTCCTATCCAGCTCAGCCCCGAAGCAGTCCGGGCGACCGTCCTCGCATCCGCCGCCTCTTTCCCGGCCACGGCCTCGTCCCTGACTTCCGTCAAGGACTGCCCTATCCCAGAGCCCTCGCAAAGTGCTTCTCTCGCTTCTCTCATCCCCAGGATGCGCGGCATCGAAGCGACTCAGATTGCCCAAGGAGCCGAGATGGCCGAACTCCGGGCGCGGAGCGAAGAAGTCCTCAAGAGCTGGTACCAGCATGGTGTCATGGGTGTCTCCGAGTTCGTGGCCGACGTGGAAGGCCGCGTAGAGCGAGTGGAGCGCCGGGTGCGGAGAGCGGAGCGAGAGAAGGAGGAAGCCGCAGCCATTTGAGACCCCGACCGCATAGACACCACACATCACTCTGTCGCCGACATTGTTCCGCCGAATAGTCTGGTTGGCGGTTTCTGCCGCATTGTGAAGGCTCGCGTATCCACAGGTGGTTGCAAGTATAGGTCCCCACTCGATCACTCGTCGTCACAGTTGGCTTTCCCGCGCCGAGTTGTTGCCACCTGCCGAACATGCATGAAACAAAGAGTGGCCAGGCTACTTGGGTCACCGTACTGTCAAAATTTTGCAGTGCTGGCCGGAATGAGGCGGTCGCTCCCCACATAAAGATATCAATCCACAATCGCCACTCTGTCGGTATCGGTCGCAATTCATCTCAAAACCGAGAAAGGGATGAAAAGTTTGGTCCCTTTTGGCAGGAGAACGGGCTCGCCGACGGCGACTTTCGGAAGGTTCAGATCATCCACTTCCGAAGCAAGGTGGCGGGTTGCTCCGATAGGTCTGACGTCGTCCACCCGAACGTCAACGTAGACGAAAAGCTAGTTCAGAGTTTGCACACGATCGGACCACAGTATCAGTCGCAAAGACGGGATGGACGGCAGGGAAGGCAGTATGCTGGTTCGTCTGTACGGGATTTGCATCTCCGCGTTTCAGAAGTAGGTTTGTCCCAGTTACAGAGATGGTGACTGAAGTCGGAAAGGTAGCGTCTCATTTGGGGCTGACTTAGACTCAGTCGATAGTTCAGCAAACCCTCGTTGGCAGCTCTTGGATCAGCTGTGGCAAGTCGTGTAGTTGATATACGAGAGCTTCCTCGTTGACGATTAATCGAACCCACTCGTTATGGTGATGAAGGGTAGACGGTCTTGCTGTGACCGGGAATTCGTCCGAGCGTCGGAGGGTAACATGGTGTGCTAGAGTCGGAAAAAGAGCGTTCTGCTCATACAGAAAAGCTTGACCTGCGGACAGCTATCAACTGGAGTACTCAGGTCCCGTCTGTGAGTGTCGGGCACGGATGGCAGACTAACTGGCGGCGGCTTGGAGCGGTTGATTTCCCCTCAGCCATTGATGATTATGGTGGTGTCTGTTTGCTGTTCTGGCCCTCGGTTCCGAGGCCATAACGTGGTCTTACTGACTATCCGAGATGGCTTGACCGTGATCAAGGATGGATTGCCAGGCTCCAGGCCATCCACCGACTCGGTGGATGGCTGCACTTCGACGGCTTTTTAAAACAGCAAAAGGATGAAGTAATTCTGCCCGCTGGGCCCAGACTGCCGGATCGCCATGTGTTTGTTTCCCTGATTTCGACCCGCCGTTGGTGACATGTTAGCCACATCTGAAGCCACTGAGGCGTCACTCGCATACACCGTACTGCGAAGTACAGACAGTGAGAAACCTGGAGTTGACTAAATAAGCGAGGGGTCGTCCAATAAATTGCAGCAGCGCTCGGGCTTGGTCGCTCGTGAAAGATGCAGGGGTCATAGCCAGGGGTGCTGGCTGCACCGCTGCAGGAAGGGGCCGTAGCAGAAATTGTTAAAGAACACAGTGTGCTGCGTGTGGACGTCTTTGCTTGACGGGTCAAGTGGAGAAACCTTTCGAGATCATATCTGCAGTTTCTCTCCGTGTTCTCCGAGGAGCATTCATTGCCAATGCCCAAGACTCAATCCGCAATCCGCGTATCCCAGCAAAAATGTCATTTCATTTCTAGACTTGGCATCGTACGTGGCACACTAGGTATGGTAAATCCCAGTTGAGGAATGCGTGCGCATCCTGGGGAATCTGAATCAGGAACCGTCTCGGGACCTTCGGCTGCATGAACACCACGAACATTGTCTGCACTGCGGCCCAGTGCGGGCGAACTGCTAGAGAGCATAAGCCCAAGGACAGTTCGCGTGCGAAGTCTCTTGAAAGGATTCAAGTCAGAGACTTAAAAACTTCGTCGTGAGTATGGCCCGTTTGATGTCAGCAAGTGCAGGTGCTTCGAGGCCGGCCAAGTGGATATCCTGGCGGCCAACACGAAGGGCCGAGAGACCCGGCGGTCGGCCAGATGGCGTGTAATTTCGCGGTGAGTGGGCCGATGGGATTTCCAAATTTGGACCAAATCGAGTCAAGCGACGCCGCGCCTAGCACTGTCGGCCGTGAACAGCAAGATCTCCGGGGCGAAGGTGTTGGATGAGGCTCTGAACAGAGTTGTCGAGGTGATGCTGATCTGTCGCTGGCGACGAAACTGTTTCGCATGCAGATGTCCTTGGAATCGCGTCGATCACCATTGATGTTCGGAGTTCCCCCAGCGTGACGAACGCATTGCTGAGTGATCATGGGATGAAAGAAGTCAAAGCTGTCAGTGACGTTGAGCTGGGCTGTGCGCATATTGTCGAAGCAGCGTCCATCCTGGGTCGAGGCTGGCAAACTTTATATGGTGTCAGAGGCGCTACTGAAGCAGCTGAGATAATGGTGCTACTCAGATAAGCCATCTTTCTGAAGTCGGGTGCGCATACGCGGCGTTCGGCTCGTGTCCGGCGTTTGTTCTGGGCGGGGGGGAAACACAGCTTGTAGCAGATTGTGGTCCGGTTCCTGTGGTTTCAGCAGGCGTTGAAGACCGTCAACGGCCAATCGTCGCTTGCTGGCCAACTCAGTGCAGACTGGGTTGTCCAACGGCACGACGGCGGGACAGGCGCTGATGGCAAGTCGATAGAGCACCGTAGATTTGATGTAACACGGGCTGTGGCCAATGGAAAAAGCTTGGTTACGCGAGGGTAAACCGCGGACCAGCGCGAGCAGAGTGGCATGTCGTGTTCTTGCATATCAAATGGTTTGAAAGCAGTCTGATCCAGTCGATCACAGAGGTGCTGGCGGCGGCACGGTGTCCAGAGGTAGGCTCCCTATGCAGCTGTCACGACGACACTCAACGGAGGCATCGGAGGAGAGACGGACTCACAAGCAGCACACACAGAATGCGAAGAGTCAAGACTGGGCAAAGGTGGCAGGCGACGACACGTGAGGGTCCGAGAGTTGGGGGTCGGATGCCGGATGCCCCCCGTCCTGTCCCGTTCTTGGTGCGACTCTCCAGCGCGGTCTTCTTCTTCGGTCTTGGGTGCCTCACGCTTCCGAGCAGTCAGCTACCGCATCTGGCTAAAGGGTGCTGATCTCAGTCCGCTCTCGCGGTGAAGGTATGCCGGCGATGAAACGGCACGAAAGGCTAGCTGGAAGTGAGAGGGCGCCCCTGCATCTGCGTGTTATCGACATCTCTGTGGAATGTCGCGAATAAAGTAACAGTGTTTCTCGTTAAGAATTGGTGGTTCTCATTCTCAGCCGAAGCATGAAGCGGTGCTTGTACTAAGCTGATCCAACTGATCCGAATTGCTTCTCACCAGAAAGGGTACGGCAAAGGCGAAAGACGACAGGGCGTACAAAGTGGAGGGAACTGAGTTAAGGTGCAAGAGCATCCACCGGTACGTATCCTCTGAGGTGGGGTCGCTTCAGGGGACGGCTGTAGATATCAGCCAATCAACGATGAAAGCTCTCAGATGGCTGTCCAATCGACTTGGTGGGAAGAGTTGCAGGTGCCGGAAGGAGAACCCGAGTGCACCAGAAATCTCAAATCCTCTAGCCTCGATGCTCATCAGGGGGGCCTGTTTTCTGGGGGATGTGATAGTGTGCGTTGGGTCGGCTGGCGGGAGATCCTCTGAGCTGCGTGCTGCTGAGAGGTACAGGGTCTAGCAGAGGCGGGCTTTTGTGCAGGTGCCATGGCCCATGCTACAAATTCCACTGCAGGTGAACTGAAGTGAGATACTGATGGAGGGACGTACCGCGAGGCCACCTGGGGGAAAAATTCCCCTTCGATGCCTGGCTTAATTATACCGTGTCATAATTGAGACAACAGACTGTGTCGTCCATCTGAAAGACAGTCAGACAGTCAGGCCATCCTTTTCGCCACTTGTTCATGGCTCCTGGACCACTCCCCATTACAGTTCGCAGTCGTGGCCGTCAAACTACCTTGTGTGTATGTGTGTCTGACGGTCGAGTCGAGTTCATTGGCAATGATTGCTGTTATTGATTTTGATGCCCCCATCTTTTTGTCTTTTGAGGAGTCAGGAGTCCAGGAGCCCCTTCCACCGGACGCCAAAGACGAGACGAGTCGACTCAAATCCAGCCCATTTGAGATTAGCGCGGATAAGACACGCCAGCGCATCCCCACTTTATCATTCTCAGCCAGGTGTTCCTTCCTCCTTCCTCAGTCCTTATTGTCGCCTCCATCTATTGCTCCTTCTCTTTGGATTACGAGAGTACCTGCCACATTATCATTCAATGAGAATGAAATATAGGTAGTTTACTAAAGTAAGAAGAAGAAAAGGAAGGTGCAATTGTGGAAGGGGCGAGGCCATAGAAACCAGAAGGAGCCCTTACTTCTAGGTTCCCAACGCTTAGCTCTTTCCTTGAGCTTACCTGGCATCTAGATGCTATCTATGCCCCTCTTTTCCTAACTTCCAGCCCCACCGCCCCAGTGCCTTGGCCTGGTTGTCTTCGTCCCAGCTGCCCGCCTGGATCCCGGTCCACCTTTTTTCTGCGTCTCATTCAGTCTGGAGTCTTCATCCCCTCCTAATAGGTAATGCCCATCGCCGCTGGCTCCTTCCCACTTGCATGCCCTCGGAGGCTCGGCCATCAATTAATTACACGCCCACTGCGTATTGTGTATTGTGTGCGTCCTCTCCCGTCCTTCTCCCGCTGCAATTTAGCACCTAGAAAGGAGACGAGAACCAACGGCAACAGCAACTGAACACACTGCCTGCACAGCCGTTCAACCCCAGGCAAGGCAAGGTGCCTTAGGTGCCTCCATTACATATACTGTGTTAGTACTTACAGCCTGAGCTACAGACCACTCCAGGTCTCTCCCACAGTGACCTTGGTTGCCATTGACTGGTTTTCTGCTGTCCAGTTTCTCCTCTCCTCTCTTAATTCCATTCGTGCCCCCCGTCCATTCCTCCAACTCTCTTCAACCCATTTCCCGACAACGGTCTCATGGCTGCAGTTCTTTGTCGACCAGCAAACGACTGATTCCAGTGCGAGCGTGACGGGAAGTAACTGGTTTGCCGCTTCGTCGAGAACGAACGACGACGCCTGCGCGACCTATCTTTAGCCCGAAGGAAAATAAATACATACATCATCGACCCAACACGAGCGTAGCGCCGACACGACAAATTCCAGCCACAGCCAGCCAATCTAAGCTGTACAGAGAACTACTACCGAGACAAGCGGAAAGCCCACATTCGGCGCGCGACTGCACGACGGACGGAAAAGCACCTCGACACACGGCGAGAACAGAAATAATAGGGGCGGATTGCGCCTCGACGAGCGATCTGGTGCCACAAACCACCATCTAGCCCGCACACATCACCCCAGCAGTCGACCGTACCGCGATTAGTCGACCTGCTTACCGGTGAAAGTGCCTGACCTTAGGCGTCTTAGTTTTCTTTGGCGATAAAAAAAACCCCACGCCAGCCCGATAACCGACGCCACACCACGCCTTTTCGTTCGTCTGGTCTGCCGGTCCGGCTCGATTTTCTACCTCGCTTTCCACGCCGCCCGCTTCTTCCTTGGGCCAGCTAGGCATTGCCCTTCATTTCGCGCATTCATCGGACAGGAACCAACGCCCCGTACTCTCCTGCGGCACTCCTTCCGCCGCGTTTGCTGCCCCTTACAACTGTCGACTGCCTCCCGGCGCAGTCTGCTTGATTGACTTGTTTTCGATTCGACTCGACTCAGCCCCCGTCGGCTTTCACCTCTTTCGCATCTTTCACCCTCTCTCTCCTTGCCCACCTTATTCCTCGCTCCTACGACCTGGACTTCTCTCCCTTTCAGCCTTCTCTTCTCGACAGCAAATCACCGCCGTCTTTCCGATTCGACATATCATCACCTTCATTCCGACCATCCATTTTCTTTTCCATTTCCAAGAAAAGAAGCTGCCTTGCTGGACAACCTTCTGAAACGATCGACTCGAATTCAAGATTCCGATTCCACTCGCTTTGCCCATCACCTACCTTGCCTTTCCCGATCCAACCTTCCTTCGCTGCTCTTTCAACGCTCAGCACTGCACGCACGCTACCTGACGCACTGAACTGCAAACTTTTCTTTTATTTTACCAACGAGCCCAACCACCATTCACTCCTTTTTTACGAGGAATTGCATTCCCGCCAGCCACGACAACCCCCTTGCGGCATTCGCATTACGTACCGCATCCAAAGTAACCGACGGCGTTTCGTCACACTGCTGTGATAAACTTTGCTCCGGTTGTCAACACGCTGCTTGTTGAACTCATTCGACGAACTGCTCGAACCGTAACTCTAGTCGAGCCCGACATTCGATTCCTGCCTTTAGGCATCTAATACCTACACCACCACAAACCCCTACCGTTTTCCTTATGCCCTCTTACGGTTCTCTTCATTCACCATCATTGCGCAAAATGGAACAATCACGGGCTCAGTACGGGAGAAGGGGCATTAATATGGGAAACATCATTGGCGATCCCTTCGCCCTAGCCACAGTCTCCATCTCCATGGTAAGTTAGGCCCGCGCAGCTGCGCTCGAAGCCAACTTTGTGCCATGTGTTGTTCTGACACTTTTCGTAGCTTGCATGGATAATCGCGTTCATCAGCTCCATCATTGCCACGACGCAAGTCACAACTAGCACGGGCGCCTTCCCCGCCTTCGCGTGGTGGACTGTTGTCTACATGTTCTTCCTCATTGCGGTTGTTTTCATCGTCGTTGCTTCCGACACCATCCAGACCTACCATGTCGCACTCACGGGATATCTGGGCGCTGCCCTCGCTTTGAACTCCTTGACCATTCACTCCTTGATCTATTCGGCCAATGGTGCTCGCCAAGCCGCTGGAGCTGGTTTCATTCTGATGGCCATGGTTACTGTATGTTACGTGTATGTACTTCCATGAACAGATGGCTAACTTCCTACAGATTGTCTGGATCTTCTACTTCGGCTCCGCTCCGTCGGCCAAACCTCGCGCCTACCTTGACTCCTTCGCGCTCCAAAAGGAGTCCGGAAACAGACAGATGATGTACGGTGGTGGTCGTCCGGAGACCTCAACTTCAGTGCAGCCTCCCCAGATGTACACTTCAGCGCAGTTGAACGGCTTTGAAAACCCGTCCCCCGTTCAAGGCATTTCTACCCAACCCCGCGAGTCTGCGGTAGCGCCGACGTTCACTACTCCCGGCCCAGGACCTCAAAAGACTCCCGATCAGGAGGTGGTGCCGCCAACCGAATATCCGTACCGCGCGAAGGCCATCTACAGCTACGAGGCCAACCCCGACGATGCGAACGAGATTTCCTTCTCAAAGCACGAGATTTTGGAGGTTAGCGACGTGAGTGGAAGGTGGTGGCAAGCGCGCAAGGAGACTGGCGAGACAGGTATCGCGCCCAGCAACTATCTGATCCTGTTATGATGAGCTCACGAATTTCATTTCGCCGTTGGAGAAGACGGAGCAAAAAATGACCGCATGGGACATGGGATGGTTTTCGCGCTCAATGCTTGTTGGAGTACATTAGGGTCTCTTGTACGGGATAAAAACCGCCGCCTTGTTTTCGAGCCACGGGCGGCACACGTATATCCGCCGAAACGGCCACTTTTCTTCTTCTACATGTTGTTTTCACTTCTACCCGCCCACCTCGAGCGCCGGCTTTCCCCTAGTACTTCTAGTGCATGCTGCCGATCCGCATACAGAGGGATTGTGCGTTATTTTTATTTGTGTTTTCTGGGACGGGTTACGAGCAACGGGTCGGTCATTCGGATAGCTGTGATAGCTCAGGTGGGATACCCAAGCATGTTGGTTGTCCCTTGCTGTTTACAAATGGCATTTGCACATATCCATATTTGAAAACTCGCAAGAGTTGAAGTGATTGAATCAATTTACTCGGACGCCGACAGACTCAGCAGCTGCATGGAGTGTCACGCAGTATCGCGAGATGCAGCAACTCATCCTACGGTGGGTATTCCGCACAATCCTCCCGTTGGTCTCGGGACGCATTCCTCATCTGTTTAGCGGATCTCAGAGGAATCTCGCACTCAACCCAGTCAAACACATCCGGTCGCAGTGTTCGATCTCGACTGCGCCAGCTTTATCAGATGTACTGCTCGAATCGTCGGGCACGTCTGTATCCACAAGTACCAACTTCGTCATCGGGTATCATGTGCTTCGTTCCGCATGCGTCCCCTTCCCCAGGTCTCAGTTCCCGAGTACCTTGCGAGGGACGACCAACTCCGCAGAGCCTTGGTGCGCCAACAGAACTCCGTCGCCAGTAAAACATCCCCATCCAGTGTTGCTACTCCTCATGCCTTCTCCAACCTCTTCCTCAGTTCCCTCTCTTTGGTAAGGACCTCCAGCTCGAGCCTCTCGACACTGTACTCCAGCCCTTCCCTCCTCTGCCTCGCAGCCCTGGCCCTCAACGCACTCTCCCCGCTCAAGGCCTTCTTCTTGCCAACGCCTTTGCTCTTCTTGCGGTACGCATCCTCGTCGTTCGACTGCGACAGGCGGCCTTGCAGCAGGTCGCACCTCGCTTTCAAGGTCTCAATTCGCCTCTCTCTCCTCGCAATCTGTGCCTCGGCGCGATCGAGCAGCAGAGAAATGTAGGGACCGATCTCATCGCGGAGAGAGGCCTCGGCGGCTGCGAGGGTGGGTTGCGGGATGAGCTCGAAGTGGCGCGTGGGCCGCAGGACGAAGGCGACGCGGGGCAGGTCGGAGACGCCCTGGTCGAGGGTTTCGACGGAGGACTGGAGGTAGTTGAGGGAGCTGCGGAGGGAGGCGACGCAGTCTGAGTACGTTGCTGCGTTTTGTGCCGCTGACATATTTCAAGGGGGCTTTTCTGCGGTTTTTGGTTTGCGCTTTCAGCCTGGGATCGGGGGATCGAGGGCAGTGTGGTTCCGTTGACGTGGGTGGGGCGGACTTGTGGCGAGTTTGGCGCGGAAGGGAGGAATGCACGCGGCGGATTGGGGTCGTGTCGTGGTGATGACGAGTGTGGTGTTGAGCATTGCTTTCTTTTGTTGTTGTTTTTGGGGCGGTTTGGCGGGGCAAGCTGGAATGGTAATTGTCTCTTTCCCACGTTGTTTACTTGCCCACCTCGACAAGGGGAGGTGCCTAGGCAGCTTCGGCGCACGAGCCAAGCTGTCATGCCTCGGTGAGTTCGGTCAGCCACTCGGTGTGGTCTAACATAGCAGCTTCACCTAAGCCCTAATCCGACATGAATCTTCGCTGCATTTCATGCGTTCTGTCTCTGTTTGCAGAGTATCTCATGCATGAAGAGTCTGCCTCAATGGCTCAGGGCGGCTTCTAGATGCTTTCCGGCTGCTCCGCCATTCTCACAGCGCTTTTATGTGCGCAATGCAATCTGGCGACCTTAACTGGATGTGAGCAGGCTGCCTTTCCAAGGCATTGATCAGTCGAATCATGTCGTCAAGCAGTCTCGTCCAACCCCATTCTGGCCAAGACGTCCTGTAAGACCGTTGCAACAGCTGGTTGAATCTGATTAGCTCAGCGTCTCCCTTGCAGACGCCTCGGACGATACCACTACCAGCGCCCTTTGCTGACACGAAATCTTTCTTGTACGGGTTGCCAGACGAGGCGGACATCTCAGCCGAATTCCGGCACTTTTGGTTCCATCTTCTCGACCGATAGATTACCACGTTGATCAACGTTGGATCTCCTGTGGCCCTCAACCTTGAGTCTACCCTCATGCCGGTCGACGTTGATTTTGGGTTTGGGGTGTGGGTTCGGCTGCCGTTGCGACGCAACATCGGCGAGCTCTCCCCATCGGCACACCCTCAACTCAAAATCGATTAACCATGATTCGGCCGTTGGTTTAGAATCCTGCAGAATGAGGCGAAAACCACACAGAGCCGCATTGATCGAGCTAACGCCGGACACATGCGAAATTCGGAGATGGCCCGGTTTGCAGGTCAGCGTCGGGGGCTGCTGACTCCGCTGCAGGTCGTGGTCCACGGACATGCATCTGATGTGAAGGGGACCGACCCAAAAGATTGAGGGTTACCCGCCCACTGAAACATGCGCAGGGACGAACATGTTGTGTTTACCACTACGGCCGTTCGCCTTCAAGAAGCCCTGCTCTTGCTGTCTTGTCTTGTAATCCCTTTATTGTTCCAATCTCCACTCTGGTGTTTCTTGGTTTCTTGGTTCTCATTCTCGACAAAGCTGTTCTCTAATCTCCTAATACCTTCTGGCGTTTTTTTTTTCTTGGACTTGCGAGATACCCCCCTCCCCCCCACAACTCCTCTCAAGAATGTCTGTCGAGTTCGCCAAGCAAGTCGAGCAGGTGGCTGCTGCGTCCAGCGTAAGTGCAACGGGAATCTCTTTTCATGATGTCAACGTCAGACTGACCTTGGTTCTCGGCAGACTCCCACCGCCGCTCCCTCTTCGCGAGGCCCAAGCCCCATGAGCATGGGCGGCCCTGCCACGACGGCCATCGCCATCGTCGTCGCTTTCATGCTGCTTCTGGGCATCTCCCTCATCGTCTTCTCGGAGCACAGGAAGAAGAAGAAGGCCGACGCGGCGAGAAGGAACGACCTCGAGAGGTGGGAGAACAGGCAGTCGGTGGCGAGCTTCGATACGATTGACGAGATCAAGGAGCCGCAGCCCGTGGCGAGGAACGTACTTCAAGGCAGGCGGTTCATGTTCCTCTCGAGGAATCGGTGATCGGGACTGTTTAGGTTACGGTTCGGGATTCGCCAGAGAGAGAGAGGGGGGCCTTTGAGACGTTTTGACAGGTCTGAGTCGCTGGATTTAATACGAGGACTATGATATTTAGATACCTTCACATTCGCTCATACATTTGGTAGATGAGTTTACGCCGACGGTGTACTGGCAGTGGTTAGCGCACTCGCTATTTCTGAATATCTATATATATCCCTTGGCTAAATGGCAAACATCTCGTACTCTCTCTGCGAATCCCTCGGCCTTTTTTGTTCTCAGTATTGTTAGCAACCCGATTCCGTCTACACGAACACGGGCACACGGCTTTGAACACGGGGACAACGGGTTTGATGTATCTCGATAAGCTACCTAAAAGGGCGTTGCTCATAGCTTCCGAGTAGTTGCACGTACGTTATGCCATGGCTAATAAACGGCGATACGTATAAATCCAAAACATCTCTAGCGAGTGGGCTGGATCGACTCAACAAGTTTTCCACGTCCCGAGGCTGATTGACGTTTCATTGCCCAGTGAGCTTTCGCGGGCGGGGTACGATAGAATTTGCTGGTCGTAATAGTCCAAAAAAGAGATGCAAAACTAAACACCATCAATATGGTGAGCACCATTCTGCAGCAGCTTTGCCTTGTTTTCGAACCTCATCCTGTCTGCCAAATAAGTTGCCGTGCGCCTCTTGACTAGCCCATAACTAGTTTGGAGTATATTTCTTAGTTCGAGAGAAAACCGGAGCTTCGGATTGTAACCCCTAAGCTACTCGCCGAATCCGGCCCAGTTTCGTGTCTACGAACGAGCAAGGTGACTGGAAGCACATTAATCTTTAGTGCTCGGGTTTTCTGACTGATAAAAGGCGAATGAGTTGCGCTTGGAATCTGAGTTTGTAATGTTTCGAATAGCTCGCGATGAGAATATCACATGGCCCCATCGACGATGATGATCGGCCAATGATACTTTTGGACCAGCCATGTAAATTGTGGCCCTCGAGCGAAGTCATTGTGAGAAACAGCTCACATGATTTCCGTGAAAGGGGGAAGACTGGACTCGAGCAACCGGCCGCAAGTGAAAATTGCTAAATCTCCAGATCTTGTGCCCTTGGGTTGCATCAATGAACTTTTTAAAATGATTGATCATGCTTGAGGACGAGACCAAGTTGGCCAAAGGCATCGTATGCGACCCTATGCGTATTGGCCCATGGACTAGTCTCTTCGCACGATAAGCACGCTGTACTACATAGTCAGGTCATCATTTCCACAATACGTGGGAGCAAATGGATCAAGTAGCCGGAAGATTGTTTTCGAAGGCTTTGCGTTTCGACCCTTGAAAACTGCTCTTCTCCTCACAGAATATTTACATTGCTCCCAAACTCTTTGACTTGTATTCAATCTTGCCGTCGCTGCTGTCGTCATTGCCCTCGTCGTCATCAACACCGTCTTTCCTCGTCACTGCCGTTTTGTTTTTAGTAAAATCGAGCTTGAGATCTTAGCCGTCGACGGCTGACGAGACCAAAAGATGTTCTGCGTACGAATGCTCCCCTATGGAAAAGCCTTCCGTTTGCTTCATAAACTCAAATGTTGTCGGTTGATCGTCCCACTGCGGAGGACAAAACGGAACTGACAAGATCCTGCAACTCGCATAATACATAAGACCGGCCATGACAGACGAAAACAGTAATCCTATGTTGTGAATGCGTGTAGCTGCAGTTCCGACTGAGTCGGGATGGAGATTGCCTGAGGCTCCCGGCACGATGAGACAGCTGCCCCAGAGCCGAGGGCACGAAGGTTGAAGCCGCGAGAGAAGAAATACGGAGACTCTGTTTTTATCAAGTAAAGTGATGGTACATGCACGTTACCGTTACGAATGAGCCAGTAGTCGACACTGAGCGTGGTAAATACAGGTGTCTTGAAGAATCAGATGCATCAAATAAAGGTTTTGAATCTTTACTCACATCATGCGACAATAGGGCAAATTAAGCATATGTAGCAGCCCAGAAACGTCAGGAATGAAGCAGCCGAGTATGTAAACTTCCATAGCACTAGACCATCACCAAGTCAGTCTCATCTTATGTATCCCAGCGGACATTCATTGCGATTCTTCTTACCGCAAATCCACACCAACACAAAACATAGGATCTGACCACGGACAATGGCGAAATACCACGGATACGATCCGACGAAATCATTTCCCACCGGGATGGAGTTGCTACTCAAGTTTGTTGCAAAGGTCGCAAGCGCTTACGAGGAAGAAACGTGTCGATCAGCTTAACATATGTGGCAATTGCAAGATAAGCAAGATCGAAAATGCCCCTTACCTGAATGCCTGCAGTAAGAAACACTAGTGTTCTCGCACCAGGACTCCAATAGCTGTCAAGAACGCTTGAGTAGAAGTCCCATAGATTCCAATAAGCCTTCTATACATCAGTGTTTTGACAATGTCAATGAATTCACCACTCACTTCGCCGAACTACTTATATCCCGCCTCCATCATGACCATCCTAAAAATGTCACTAGTGGCTTACTGATGACGAGGCCAACTGGCATTGGAATCGTCTGGCTCGGCCTACTACCATAACGCTATAAGACGGCAATATTTACCAATGGGGAATCACGTTTGACACGATAGTGTTCAAGGCCTTCATGAAAGACCATCCCAGAGCCGCGCCGGCCGCTATGTCACAAACGGGTTCGGTGTAGAGTGAAAGAGTTAGTATAGATAGGTGCAAAGTCGTAATATTTATTCTTCTCTAACCCCCTAGTTTACTATATAAGGGTGCGTGAGGATTAGAGGACTTATCTAGGGAGCTACCTAGTGCCCCCTATCTATAGACTTCCCTAGTATAGCCTATTACCTAGGGTGCTATTAGTATTCCCCTTCTATAGACTCCTAGTATAGCTTATTATCCGATACGCTACCTGGTATCCCCCTTCTATAGACCTCTATAGAGTAATCTAATAAGTCCTTTTCCCTATAATCTTATCTAGGCTCGTGATATAATCCCCCCTCTCTAAACTAGTCTATCCTTAGACTAGGCTATTCTATAGTTATCTAGAGGGTATCTAATACCTACCTAGTTACTTCCTATAAGCCTTCTTAGTTCCTAGTTCCTATAGGTTTAGAATTCAGTATCCTTAGGTCTAGCTATATAACTCTTCCTTAGATAGCTAGGTAGCTTAGAGGAGCAGTTAGCTAGTAGTAGGGCACCTTATCCTCTACCCTAGCTACTCTTATAGCTCTATACCTAGGTATTAAGGGACTTTATAGTTTAGAGAAGCTTAGAGGAGCAGTTAGCTAGTAGTGAGGTACCTATCCTCTACCCTAGCTACTCTTATAGCTTTCTATATAAAATAAAAAGTAATTAGAAGTACTTAGAGGAGTAGTTAGCTAGTAGTAGGGTATCTATCCTTTACCCTAGCTACTCTTATAGCTCTCTATCTAAAAGATCTAGGGCTATCTAATAGTTATCCGGATACCTATAGCTAATTTCCCTCGCGAGGGTTATTCCTTCTTTCGCAGGGTTATGCTAAAACGTTTTATTATTCGGGCTTATTTTTATTATTTTAAATTCGCCTTCTGAATTATTATATTTTCCGGTCGTTATTATATTTTTAGTGGCTTTATAGGGGTAATAAAGATATTCTCCCTCTAGCGGTGAAAGCGTTCGTTATTATTATACGGGGGTTAGCTAGTAGTTATCCTATAGTTACCTAATGCCTCCTTATTTATAGTAGGGTTAAATAAAGCTGAATAATATAATAATCTGGGGATTATCCTCCTTTTAGCTATATAGAAAGCTAACTTTAGCGTTAAGTTAAAAAAGTATAAATATCATTTGAAATTTCGCCCTACTTAAAATCCTTCCTCTTACTTCTTTAGGTTTATAATACTAATAAGTTGCTATTAGTCTCCCGCTCCCTTATTATTAACTTTATCTTAATTATTATATAACGAATCTATTATTATATATTTTGCTGCTAATAACGCCGCTCCCTTCCCTACTAGTATGCTAGATGCTTCCTATATCCTAATAATAGGTAAGCTCCGGGGGTGCTCTTGTTATTACTACGTCTTAGCATAGGTAAAGTAGGAGCCCCCTAAGGGCGATATCCCCGAAATTAAGCTCCTCGCGAGCTTAAGTATCTATTTCGAGAGTAATAGTAAGTATCTAGTTCTTAGCTAGTACTTATCTAGTGCTTTACTAGTTTAGCTTTAGAATTTGCTATTAATTCGTCTTTTAGATGCTTTAACTAAATATAAGCGTTATACTAAAATAGGTAATAGAAAAGCTTATATTAATATAAGTTTTATATATTATTTTCTAGTCCTTAGCTACTAACTCTCTATAGCCTACCCGTCGTATAATAAGCGCTACTAATAAGCTTAAATAGCTAATAGACGAGGGCAGCTCCGAGCCTAATATTCAGGCCTAGTATGCTAAGAATAAGGTAGGTTATTTAGTACCTCTCTAGTACCTCTCTAGTGCTTCGTTACTAGTATCTAATTATACTTAGGAGGAGATCCTCGCTACTTAGCTTATAATTAAGAAGGCCCTCTAGGCTAAAAAGAATAATACTAATATTATATCTAAAAAGCATAAGGCTAAGGAGGCTGAAATCTTTATAGAGATAGAGGACTACTAGGTAGCTGCTTTAGAGGAGGCTACTACCTACTAGTAGTACCTCTCTAAGGAGGTAGAGAAATAGACCGAGTTATTATATAAGTAGTATAAGGAGCTTTACTATTACTACTTAGAGATAGAATAGTTCGCTAAGTGCTAAGCGGAGGTATAGGAGTTGCAGGCTGCGCGCGCCTAGGAGTCGCTTAACTCCTATAATAAAGTTATAAGTCCTTATAAGCCCTACTAGTATCTTACTAATATTTATCTAGTTAATTTCTAATATTTTCTAGAATCACGAGGTTATTACTACTAACTCTAGTAGCGAGGATAATAGCTCTAATGAGATAGGTGCTAGCGCCTAGGGGATTTAATATCTTTTAGGAGCGCCCCTAGTAGGCTACTAATAAGCTCTAGATATATATGGTTACCTTTAGGCCTCGTTTTTATCTTTTCTATCTCATTAGTAGCCTTCAGGCGGTTTTTGTTTTCTCACCTCGTTAGGGGGCCTTTAGGCTAATAAATTGAAATACCTAGCTAGCGTGCCTAGTTTCTAACTACCTACTAGTTACTTATTGAATCGTATAGGGATCGTGATATTTCTATTTATAATTTAGCTTCGTAGTCGTTTTATAAATTGATATATTATATTATAATTCCTATGAATTATCTAGTTTACTATAGCCCTTCTATTTAATAAGATATTAACGGTTCCGTCTTAGGCCCCTATAGGTAACGATATAGTCTACTATATAGATATTATCGTTATTATCGTTAATTAGGATTTCTCATAGTAGGATAGCTAAGCTAAAAAAGGGTTCTAATTATATAGGTGCGAAAATATTATAAATTCAGTAGTTTTTATCTATCTATAGCTTATATGCTTATCCCCTATTAATTACCCGTTAGATCCTAAATAGGCCTAGGTATTTATTAGAAAGTTTCTAAGAAGGCTGCCTTTACTTAATATTTTTAGTTAAAAGTAATACGAGGTCTCTTATAGCGAAAATAATAGGGGTCCTCCTCTGGTTATAGAACTTGCTATATACCTTATTATATTTATAAAGCAAGTTAGTAATAGCTAACTTCTAGGTGAGTAGACCCTGAACTCTATCATATACTACTAGGATTACTAAGACCTTTTGTTAGGGTTCGATATTATTAGGTCTATAGGGAGAATATCCTATTAGTAGTTTAGCAGGTAGTATCTTAGTAGCTTTATAGTAGGAGTTATTATAAATAAATTAAGCTAGGTTGAGCTATATTACCTAATTATCCTAGTTAATATTATAGAAAGCTTATAAAAAGTACTCGATACTCTGATTTTAGCGTTCTATTTAGCTATTAGTCTAGAGGTAAAAGGCGGTACTAAGTTTCCTCCTAATAACTAGTAAGTAGTATACTTCAGCCTAAAAATTACTAGTAAATAGCGATCCTTAGTTAGATATAATAGCTTCTAGGAGCCTGAATATAAGGAAAACATATTTAATAAGTAGTGCAGCTAACCTATTAGCTATAAGTAACTCCCTAGTAGGGATATATAGGGAGTATTTTATAAATCAGTTAATAATAATAAGAATGCTATTATAAGGCTTGTTCCCCGCTATAAGGGATAGCAGCAATTTAGTGATAAAGTTAATTAATATTTATTAAAAGGGCTAGGTAGGTATTAGTAGGGGTGCAGGTTCGCTATATAGGAGGTGGTATCTCGGTTTCGTATGCTAATATATTATATATATCTTAATATATTCCTTTATATCGCTCTTTTATAAATTCTAGAAAAATAACTTCCTAATTCTCTTTAGTATCTTAGTAACCCCCTAGTAACCTCTAGATAGTTTATTATAGAATGCTCTGAGGATTTCTTTCTAAAGCAGATAGTTATTAGGAATATATAAGCCCTTATAGTATTATAGGGTACTAGTATTATCTAGTGACTACCTTATCCCTCGTTATTCCTACTCCTTATTAATATAAAAGGGGTCTTTCTATTAGGCTTCTTTAACTTAGTCCTAAAGCGAGGGTATAAGTTATTTAGAAAAGGTATTTAATAGCTAAGCACCTTATTATAGCCTAGTACCTACCCTCCGAATAATAAGTTAGTTAAACCGTTATAGAAAGTCTTATAGGAGCAAGTCTCTAGCTTCCTCAATCTCTATATCCTCAGGGGTGTAATTAGGTCTTTACAAGAGGCTATTAGCTAGGTTATAGCAACCTAGCTAGTACTCGATTTCAAAGTTAAATATCGATAGGTCCTATAGTAGCTATGCCTAATAGCTATTAAGCGTCTTCTTATTAGCGAGGTACTAGTAACCTAGGTAGTTAGTAATAAACTAGATATAGTGCTAAGAGTAAAGCAAATAGTGCTACTACCTCACCGCTACCTCCCTAATAGCTAGTAGCTCTGCTTCTAGCGTACTATACTATAGTTACGCCCCCTTAAGCTTCTAAGATATAAACGCTACTAGTTTCTATCCGTTGCCCTCTAGCTAGCTTAATATCGCCCCTATTATAAAGTCTAATATATCGGTTTTAATACGAATTAGAAGCGTGGGGTCGAAGTATTATAAAATAGATACCTCTATAAATAAAGCGTAGAGCTAATAGAAGGCAACTAGTGCTTTACTAGTTATAACTAGTTATCCTTTAGCTATATTAGTAAGTTAGTTAGTAAGCAGGCGATAGATTTTGGAGTAATTCTTAATAAATCTCCTATAAAACCCTATAAATCCTAGAAATTACTAAATTTATTATATCATAGTAGGTATTAGCTACTTAGCAATTACCTAGACCCTCTCCTATTCTATGGCAATACTATCTAATAAAACTATAAACCTAAGAAAGTTAATCTATTTCTTATAGAATTCGCACTTATTAGGGTTTATATAGAGGCTATTAGCTCCTAACCGGGTAAGTACCTATCTCACCGCCTCTATATAGGAGTCTATATTATTAGTAAATATTAAAATATTATCTAAATATATAATATAAATAATATTAACTAGGCCTATAAGTAACTTATTAATAAATATTTAGAAGGTAGTAGGTATATTAACGAGCCTAAATAGCATAATATAATATTCATAGTAACTATATCGCGTGCGGAATACTATCTTCTACTTATCTCCCTCTCTAATCCTCACCTAGTAGTAGGCATCTTTAAGGTTGAGCTTTATAAAATACTTTACTTAGGAGAGCTAATCGAGGATTTCGTTAATTAAGGGGAGAGGGGTGTAGTTCTTAGTAGTTACCTAGTTAAGTCCCTAGTAGTCTATATATAACCTTAACTTACCCTCCTTCTTTAGAATAAATAGGATTAGTACCCCTATTAGATTTATTAATAGGCAAATCTATCCCTTTTATAAAGTATTATAAATATAATCCCTTAACTCTTCTAACTCCTTCTAAGCTAGTAAGTAGATTAGTCTAAATAGGGGCTTAGTCCCGGGCTCTAGGTTAATAGGGTAGCTCCTAGTAGTTCTAAACTCCGGTATAGTTCCTGCTAGGTTAATATTAAATACCTTTTCAAAATCCTAGTACTCTAGTAGGATCTTTGGTTTAATATCCTTAGTATTCTTAGATTCCTAGTTATACTCTTAGTAGGTAGTAGTTAATATCTAGTTAATCTATAATACCCCTATAAGTACTACTCTTACTTCGTTTTTAATACGCCTAAGCTCTTTTCTAGTTATAATAGGGCGAATACTCTTCTCGTATAGGGGAAAGGTCTAGCCTAACTCCTTCTAATTAATATTAGGGCACTCTGATATATACTAAGGGATCCCTAGGATAGCGTTATAGCTATTACTATTACTAATCCTAAAGTTATATAAAACTATCCGCTAGATACCTATACTATTAGTTATTCGGGTGACTAACTTCTATATACTATAGTTAGGTCCCTTGGATACCTATATTCCCCTTATAGGTTCTAAGTTATTAGCTTCTAGTTAGGTATTAGTTATAATCCTCTAGTCTATAATATTCTTATCGGCTCTATAATTAATAAGCGTAGTACTAGTCTTCTAGCTACCTATAACCTAGACCTATATTATTATTTCGAAGCGATATAGCTAGTTACTATCCTACTAGACTATCCGCATAGTTACCTAGTTCTCCTCTAGTTATTCGCTAGGGTATAGTTTACCTTTATAGCGGGTATAGCTATATTTCTTATAATATAGGCACTTTAGTGAGATATAGCCTTTCTTATTATAATTATAATAGATAGTTTCCCTCCTGGTATCCTATGATAAGTCCTTAGTAGGCTCCTAGTAGGTATTAGTATAGCTGCGGTCCCCCCTTATAATCTCGGTCCGTTCCTCTGGATTAGTGGCTTAGCCCTCTGGTTATTATTCCTTATAGTTAGTCCTCTAGTCCCTTACTAGTAGCCTATATGCTTATATATTGATCATAAGTTCGGCGTTCCTAGCCCTTATATTAAGTTCGAGCTGCGTTTTTAGTAATCCGTTCGCTATAATATAGTATTAGAGCTTAGGGTCTAACCTAGCTATTATATTAGCTACCCGGATCTCCTCTAGTTATTAGTAGGGGCTCTCTGCCTCAATCCCTTTATAGTAATTAATAAAGCTCTAGTATAACTATCCTAGTTGCTAGTAGGCTTATTTAAGCTGAGTTTATATGCTAAGGATCCTGGACCCCTTATTAGCTATGCTATTAGTTAACTAATCCTCTATTATTATCTAAGTAATATTCTTCGCCTTATTATTATATCTAATAGAAAGGTATAAGGTCTATCGCTTTGCTACTAATCCTTCTAAGCACCTAGTAATATATAATACCTTCTTAAGGTCTGAGGTAATCTTATTTATTTCGAATTGCATATCGAGGTTAAATATAAATTAATTATAGTCGGTCTAAGTGCCTCCTTTATACCTAAGCATTAGGAGGTATTTCCCTTAAAGTTCTAACTAGTGCTTCTTCGCCTTAGGGTTGCTACTAATACTTAGTAAGTAGTAGGGTTATCTATTAGGATTAATAGTTAGCTAGCTCTTAAGGCCTTAAGATATTCTTATTTATATTTTAGTTAACTCTTCTTTTCTTCCTCCTTAATAAGACGATCTAATTTAGCCTCTATTAATTAATTAACTAGTTCCTTATTAGTATTCTCTTCGTTATTCTAATTAATAAGTATCTTATCCTAAGTTTAGCTATTTAGTAGCTCCTATCTAGCAGGGGACCCTGCCTCCCTAGTAGACCTGCGGGTAGGTATTATTATTATATATTATACTACTCTAACGGTTTATACCCCTATTAGCATAAGTTAGAGAGAAGAATATATTATAAACAGGTTTAGTATAGAGTGAAAGAGTTAGTATAGATAGGTGCAAAGTTATAATATTTATTCTTCTCTAACCCCCTAGTCTACTATATAAGGGTATATAAGGGTTAGAGGACTTATCTAGGGAGCTACCTAGTGCCCCCTATCTATAGACTTCCCTAGCATAGCCCGTTACCCGGAGTGCTACTAGTGTTCCCTTTCTATAGACTCCTAGCGTAGCCCGTTATCTAATACGCTACCCGGTGTCCCCCTTCTACGGACCCCTATAGGGTAGTCCGATGAGTCCTTTTCCCTATGATCTCATCCAGGCTCGTGACATGCTGCCTCTGCGGTGCTGAAACCTTGGAAGCAAGCCCGACGACTTGGAACCTGTCTTCACATGAGCTTCTGCACAGCAGTGTGAGTAGGTATGATTATCTGACCGATGCCCATATCATAGCTGCAATCAAGCTAATGGGAGCCAGTACTGATTTGATACGAAAAACCATGTTCATCTTGCTGAGGTGCAAAAATGCGAATGGCAACTGGAAAAGCCACAGAATGCCGAACTCTAATAACTTCGATTCAGTGACACCAGCACTCGCTGGTAGCCTGATTAAGCGTGAGTTATTTTTCTCATGAGTTGGATGTCCTCGAAACGCACGATTGGATACGTCAGTCCATCTATGACCGAAAACACGTCTGAGCATAACAGCCATGAATTGGCTTGCATATAGTGTTTGTATTGCAGTGTAAGGAACCGCGACGATCTGGTATAACCGCGTTAATGTATTAGATATGTGTACGGCGATATCTTGCTATAAGACCCCACCCCAAGCAACGAAATCCCCCCACAACCGATAACCCGATTTTTATGCATTTAGACCCTCACTATAATAATTATATTTTAATATATCGCTAAATATCTCTATTAATCTATAACGATAATATATAATTTTATACTCTCCTTATTATCAGTAGATTCGCTATCGATTAATAATACTTCTAACTTAATTAGATAGTTCTAAACCTCTTATTGCTTCTTCCGAATATCTTTAATAATTATAAATCGCTCGTTCGGTTTTAGCTTAACTTTTCCTCTTAGTTTTAGCTTATATTTTTTAAACTAGGCCTTAAGTATATAAATAATCTGCTAGTTATTAGCTATAGCTATATTATTAAGGTATAATCGCTTCCCGATTTTCTTTAGGAATAGGATATAAATAACTAGGTCGGGCTAGAGTTGCTATAACCTCGTTCTACCCCTTATATTATGATTAAATAACTATCTATATTATAGCAAATCAATAGAAGACTTCGGTATCCTTATAATATTATTCTCAGGGCCCTCTATAACACCTGCTAGCTACTCACGCTATGCAGGGGCCCTCGGAACGTTAGTTGCTATAGGGGTATAGAAGAATCTGCTTATAAGTAGCTTTAATATATTAATAGGCTATATACCCGTTGCCTTCTAGCCTGCCTTAATAATATAAGGCCGGAGGGTATTGCTACGGGCATGCAAATAGCACTAGAGGAAGTTCTGCTTGGTAATCGGTGCTGAGTTAAGTATATAGTTGCGTTCCTCTAGATAATATCTATAGGACCCCTTTAGAAGCAAAAAGACTGATATATCTAGCAGCTGCGTAAAATATAATAAATAAGCTAGTAAGTATACTAAATAAATATTATTAATATAATATTTCTATATAAACTCGTTAGAGATATAGCTTCTATAGCTATCTATAATAAGAAGACGCTTAGAATATAGTCTCTTAGCTTCTGAGGCTATTCTAGGTAAGAATACCTTCTCTAGCTACTTGTTACGGGCTATGCTACTGCTAGCGTCTGGGCGGTGCTGCAGACCCTAAGAATTCTGCCCTTAACAACCGCTCTCGCTTAATATTCGCCCTATATCCGCTTTTCTATTATATAGGGAACTTCCTAGAAAACTTCCCTTCCTTAGCTTAGATTACTATAATTAAGGCACCCCTAAGTTAAATAAACCCAGGCTAGCCTCTTATATATCTAAGCTCTCTCTCTCTCTATACCCGCCTCGCTAGTTATATAATACGATAGATAGCAGGTAGAAAATAGAACCTACTACGCCCCGGCGTTAATAATGCTAACCTTATAGCTAGAGATTACCTAGGAAGCAGGTAGCACTTAGCGATCGAAACCCCTCCCTAACCCCCCTAAGCTTAGAGGAAACTGCAATAAGTATACTATATAGGCGTAATAGATATATAATAAAGTTAGAATAGACTAGGACTTCTACCTAAGTAATTAGGAGGCTTAGTATCTTATTAACTCCTGCCTAGAACCTAAAGTATAGCTAGTAGTTATAGCTTTCTATAGCTTAGGGGGTAGTAATAGTATATTTAAGCTAGATGCCTTCTTAGTATACCTAGACTATACCTATAGTAACCCTAATATTATAAGCAAGGCTCTTAGAAGATTCTTAGAGCTTTAAATAAAATATAATAAGGCCTTTGCCTTATTCCTACCCCGCTTTAAACACGCTATTATAAAAGCAGGTAGTATAATATAGCTAGATAGCATCTAGATTAACTACTTATATAGGGTACTATTTTATAAGCTTCTTAACTATCTAGTTAACTACCTAACCCCCTATAAGTATACTAAATATATTAGCCTTATATAAGATATTATATAGAAGCTAGAGGGATTATATCGTATTCCTAACGCTTTATACTAGCTTATAACTTTTAGATTAAGAGTATTACCTGCTAGAGTAGATATAAATAGTTATACTAGGATAACGGGGTTAGTAGACGCCTTATATAAAGGTATAAGCAAAGGTCTTAGTAAAGAAATATGCTATTATTTTAAGTATAACTAGATTAGTTATATATAAAGGGATTACTAGAAGGCTAAGAAGTTAAAGGATAGTCCTAGAGTAGCAAACGCTATTAAAGAAATAATATATTTAGACTTAGGAGAGGTTAAAGGTAAAAAAGACCCTTCTAACTTAGGAAATAAATAACCTTAGTATAAAGTTAGGTATTAGAGATAATAGAGGAAGAGCGGGCTAGTTAGGAATAGTTCTAGTTAGTATAATATAAGCAGGCCTTCTATATTATTAGTAGTTAGAGTTAATAAAGGTACTCCTACTAATACTTTAATAGACTATAGATATAATATCTATATAATAGTAGACCACTAGTACGCCTGCTACCTCTATTTACTATATATTAACTACTAAGACTTAGACTATACGTCTAATAATTACATATTAAAAGAGGTTTCTCAACTGAAGATTCAAATAACAGTTGATAGGTAACTGCCGATATATTACCTTTAGGCTAGTAAAGGTTAAGCCTACTGCCGAAAGACTACCTTCAGGCTAGTAAAGGTTAAGCCTACTGCCGAAAGACTACCTTCAGGCTAGTAAAGGTTAAGCCTACTGCCGAAAGACTACCTTCAGGCTAGTAAAGGTTAAGCCTACTGCCGAAAGACTACCTTCAGGCTAGTAAAGGCTATTATAAATAGTTAACTAAGCCTAGGATAGGTTAGTTA
>JAOQIF010000384.1:0-77310 GCA_026260285.1 Colletotrichum sansevieriae
TAAGCCGGGTAGCAACCCCCCTCCTCCTCCTACTACCTATAATAGATCTATCTAAGGATCTATCTCTAGCGATATCCCTATCCCTACCTAGCTTAAGGGCATTATCTAGCCCGACTTATAGGGTAAGGTCTTTGAGATTAACGAGGAAAGCGATAATATCCCCGATATATCTATTAAATAGGTAAATATATAAATAGGCTATTAACTTAAGGTCTATAAGATCGATAAGAACACTAGCTAAGCCTTCTAGCGCGAGTTCTTATATAACTTTATTAGCTAGACTGCTAACCTATTTAGCAAAACTAACTAGAAGCTTAGGAAGGCTCTTAAAAACTATATTATTAGCTATAGAATATAGGTTAACCTAGTAGCTAGAATAATCTCTATTAGGCTTATTAAGGCTATAACTAGACCTAAGTTCTATTACTAGAGCTAAGCCTAATTAGATACTTATATAGATAATTTCCTATAATATCTCGCTAATAACCTAATATTTATTTGCAAGATATTAGTACTAGTTATGCTTATACGCCTGCCCTATCTCACGAGGCCTGATAAGAGCCTCGCCTAAGCTAGTAATACCTATGACTTCTATACTAAACTAAAAACCCCGTAGCTATAGGCCCCTCTTATAATAGCGCTAGCAAAAACCACGCCTACTAGCGGAGATAGTATAGTTAATAATAACTAGGATATAGGCTATAATAGCCTCCTAGCTATGCTAAAGCAGTTAATAGATCTAGCTAAGCTTTATGCTAATAATATAAAGTATAGCAGCGCTAAATATAACGTCTTAGAAGCAAAATTAACTATCTTTCAGGATATTTACAAGAAGGTTGGGATCTAGTAATCGCAAGCTGCTAGCACCCTCCCCCTTATACTAAAAGGCTAAGCCTATAATTACTATTTTAACTAACTTAGTAGCGCCTAGTTAAGCCTCCTAGCTATAGTTAAGAAACTCTGCAACTACTTCAAATCCTATAATACCCGCTAGGCCTACCTAACGGAGTAGCGCTAGGCTATATTAACCTAGGTTATCCGTAATAACCCCTCTAAAACGAGGATAGAGTGCTTAGAGATCCTTGTTAACTATATAACTAAGGTCTAACGAGCCTTACTACTAGCCTACTACTCCGATCTCATCCTATAGGACTATATTATTAATACCTGCTAAGGGGTTAAAGAGTGCTATTTTTACCTCTTTAACCCTGCTAAGTCAATAGAAGGGGTCCTTAGCTAGTTATATTTAGCTATTTTAATAATAACCCGGCCTATAGCGCAATATATCGCTGAAAATAACGATAGGACTGGGGTCTATTGGACCGACTATACCTACCACGGCAACGGCTAAAAGAATCGTTTTGGGCCCCGTATAGCTAGTAATAGCCTCAATAATATAGTAAGAGCTAAAAAGTGCTATATTTATAGCAAACCCAGCTATTAGTCGATAAAACATACCGACGACGATCGCTATAAGGCCTATAGCAAGTTCAAGAGCAGCTAATATATCTAAAATAACGCTAACCCTGCTGAATATTACTAGTTTTTAGCGTGGTATGAGGGTATCGAAGACCTCGCGGCTATTATAGCTAACCCCTCTATTATTAACGACCCTATTACCCTCTTTTACTAGTTATTATCTATTAATAATAATAGCAACGAGATTAATAGTACTAACGAGGCCTTCCTTACTACTGCCTATTTCAGCTAACCTACTGCGATTAATAGTAATAATATGATAACTCGTTTAGCCGACTAGTCGACCCTCTACGCGATTAACTGCATTAAACCCTCTTATAACGTATTAGTCGATAAAAATAATAACCCCGTTGCGATATATATTACTAACTATTACTCGTTAACCACGTTTAGAGGGATTATCCCTAACTCTAGCGCAGCCTGATATTTAACTAGGGGTTACCTATAGTTTCTAGCCTTATAAAAGAGGGTTAACTACTAACTTAACCCCTCTATAGCTAGGGCAGCCTCGATCCGCTTTAGCAGCGCTAACCCTATCGAATCCCTCGGAATAACGGTTATTATAACTCCTTTTAGCGACGTAACCTTCTACGTAATACTAACGAATACCCCCTTCTTATTATACCTTTATAATATAGACCGACTTAGCGTAAAATTTGATAATATCACTAACTAACTCGTTCGTAATGACCTCACGACCCTAGTTATATAACTATAGGGCTACCTATAGTTTATAACTAACCCGGAAGAGGCTATTATAAGTTATAACCTCACTAATATCGAATTACGCCGTATCTACTATCGTTTTAGCTACCTATCTATCTAATAACTCTATAAAGTCCTCTAGCGCGCTAGCTACCCCGTTGATATCAACGTTATTAATAAGTTAACGAAGTTTTACTACTACTGCTAACTCTATAGCAGTAGCCCCTATCGGTTTAAGTTTATAATAAAAGACGACTATAACTTTAACTACGAGGTCGTTATTAACGTTATATATCTTAATAGCAACTAC
Source organism: Colletotrichum sansevieriae (assembly GCA_026260285.1). Lineage (NCBI taxonomy): Eukaryota > Fungi > Ascomycota > Sordariomycetes > Glomerellales > Glomerellaceae > Colletotrichum > Colletotrichum sansevieriae. The sequence continues at coordinate 2,495 of JAOQIF010000384.1, forward strand.
CCTACCCTCTATATTATTAATACGGCTACTACGTTTAATATAGCACGCTTTATAAAGGATATCTCCGCTAAAACTATATAGCAGACCCTTCAGCTCTGCTAGATCGATATATACCAGGGCCTACCCGACTAGATAGTTACTAATACTAGCACCTCCTTTCGATCTGCTGAATTTCGCTAATCTATGCGAAAGATAGCGATCTCTATAAAAGAGGTCCTAGTTAAGGCTTATAATAGTATTAGGAAGGTTGAATGATACTATAAGCTATTATACTAGGCTTATGAGATTATCTAGGTAGAAGATCCCTCTACTAACCCCGATATTACCCTCTAAATAGCTATAAAAGCTATTAATAATATCGCTAGGCCTAATAGCCTAGTACTAACCCTGCTAGTATTCGGAGCCTACCTACGCCTAACGGACGATTTAGCACCCTTGCTATCGATTATATAACACGCCTAAGCTATATAAAAGGCTACTAATAAGATCTACTAACTCCACGCTAGTTATAAGGTTAACGAGGCTATTATAGCCTGAAATAGCCCTATAACTAAGCCTATATTAAGCCTACCTCTCTAATTAGAGGTTAGAGTATAGCGCGAAAAAGATAGCTAGAAGGGCTCTTACTAGCTTATCTCTAATAATAGCTATAAATGCGTAGTTTAACTACCTAATAGGCTGAAATCCTTCCGGTTAACTATTATTAAACCTTACTACTAGTCGACCGACCTACTAATAAAACCCGATAGTAATAACAATAGGACTACAACCCCCTATAGGGTAACTAAGGAAGTCTATAATACTATTGTTATTACTAATAACGCAGCTCCCGCCCTACTATAGCGCTAAGGGCAGCCCCGCTATAACCTAGCGCTAGGTCTAACTTTAACTATACTCCTCGCTAAAACGGATATCACTGCTGCTAACGAGGCCTTCCTATCTACTAAAGAGCAATCCGACTATAACCTCGCTATTAAGTTATATAATAATAGCGTGATTATAACCCCTAGAGAGCCTTTTAAGCAGTCGACCTAATAAGAGATCGAATCCCTTATCGAATAAGGCGTATTTAACTTCATTAGGTATAACCCTACCTGCTATAGCGGGATCCGGGTTTTCCGCTCTTATATTATTAACGAGGTTAAGGGTAAGATAACCTAGCCCTATGAGAAGTTAAGACTTATATTTAGGGCTATGCTAATAATAGTAAAGAAGCTATTTTAACCTAGGCCCTTATAATCTAAAGAGCTAGTTAATAGCTAATCCTAGCGATCGCCCTATTATTATTAGCTAATAGCAAAACCCTTTAGATCTGCAATATTACCTAAGCCTATATCCAGTCTACTACCTATCTCACCCGCCCTATCCTCGCTAAAATCCCCGCCTAAATATAGTATAAATACCCTAATAATACTATTATAGAGGTCATAAAACCCCTCTATAGTATCGCTAAGGCTAGCACCTATTAATAAGCTATATATAGCTGCTACTATAAAGAGAGGCTTGAGATAGAGACTTCGTTATTTAACCCCTGCCTGCTTATATTAATAAAAAATAACCTATCTTTTGCTATTATAAGTATGCAAACTAATAATAGATTAGGCTTATTAAACGATATATTTTCTGCCCTTAAGGAGGCTGAATTAACTAAAGCCGGCTTTTTAGCTAAACCTAAGCAGACCCTCGCTATTAATAACCCCCTTATATTTAATAGTAGGATCGTAATAATTAATAATAGCAATACCCTCACCCTCCGCCAAAAGGACTAAGGGCTTAAGTTACGCCCTATTAACCCCTCTGCTAATAAAGCTATCCGAAAGTAGTAATATATTAAATAACGCGCCTATAGCGCGTATATCGCATCAATTTGCTAACTCGAGGCCTATTTTAACCTATCTATTGCTATATAATAGCAAAACCCTATAGTTAATAACGTTAGAATCCTCAACTAGCGAATACTCTAGCAGTTGCAATCCCTCGATAGAGGCCTTAGTTTCATCCCGCTTAACCTCGCTATTGCGAAACTATTTGTTTTTATTAATAGATCTTTTGCTAATAATAATAACTTATCGTTATAACTAGGTTTTATTATTATACTAGCTAACGAGGCTAATAATAATAAGGCTATTAATACGTTCGAAATCAATAGTAATATTATCTACTATAGCTCGATAAAGTCAAAACGCGTTACCTATAGCGTACTAGCCTCGGAGATCTATAGCATAGTTATTAGCGTTAATATAGCCTATGTAATTATAATAACCCTCTAAAAGGTCTCTAATCGACTAGATCTACTATTAATATCGACTATTATTTATACCGACTCGTATTCGCTATATAAGTGCCTCGTTAAGCTAGGTATAACAAAAGAAAAGCGCCTTATAATCGATATAATAGCGCTATAGTAGTTATATAAGCGCTATGAGATCGCAGAGATCTACTAGATCTATAGTAATAATAACCCGGCTGACGGACTCACGAAGTTAATACTAAATAAAGCCCTCTAATAGCTTATTAATAATAATAAGGCGATAATATAGATAGAGGGGTAGGTCGTTCGATAGTAGCTAGGGCCCTGCGCGTAGTAAAACCGGGGATATATAGCATATTAGGGGATAATAATAAAACGTGCGAAAACTGCAGTTATTAGGCTATTTAGGCCCTTTTTATAAGTAGTTGCTATTTAGTGGTTATTTTGATGAATATAGGCTATTATAGGGTAGGGGCTAGTAGTAATAAAAGACTGCTAGTATTAGAAGCCTAGTTAGCGGTTCGTTGCTGACCCAACTAGCGCCACGTCGGGCCGCTCGGACCCACCTATTGCGCCGATTCAACCAATAGGAGGGCTAGGACCCTATATATAAGGACTGCCTATATAGCTATCGTAACCACCAAACCTATGATAGATAGATAACACGAATAACTATAGTATTACGGAAGAACCCTATCTTTCTGGTACTATTACCTGCGCAGGACAGTTATTCCGACAATAAGCTATATCCTAGGTCTAGGTTGATATTATATGAGCTAAGCCCCTGAGGAGGAGGCTATCTTAAGAATAGCGTGGCTAGGCTATTATTTAATAGCATAGCTGCGAGGCGTATATAGCCTAGCTAGCGTGCTTTATCTCATATATATAAGGCTATTATTATTAGTAGCACTTCGCTAGGAATAGGTAAGCTGGATATCTAGGCTATAGTTGAGACGTGAATTACCTAAAAAAGGAAATTCTATTAGCGCAAACTATTATAGCCCCTAACTAATATATCCTTAGAGCTCGGGGGGCCCTTAGCGAGGCAGAGCCTATCTTTTCTTAACTAGTAGCCTAGCTAGATATTAATCTCTATAATACGTAGTATTTCTAGCTGCTTTTACTACTCCCTAACTACTAATAAGGTTAAAAGCTTAGAAATTACTAAATATAGTAACTTCTCACTTAAGACCTGCCTCTATTCGCCTGAGGAAGGACTATTAGTAATAGCATAAGCGCTTGTTATAATACCTAATATAGCACCTCGAGCTATTGCTATATAGTTATCTAATCCTATAGGTATATCCCACGCCCCCTGCTAAGTTCTTAAGTTACTAGAAGTAGTAATTCTGGTTCTAAGGGTGAGGCAAGGCACTAATAGCTTTACTCTATAGCACAACACCTAGAATAAAGCATTCGCAAGAACTAATATAGCACCTCGGACTAAAGCTAATCCCATAATCTCCCCTAAGTTCTCAAATTACTAGAAGGGGTAATTTTAGGTTAGATAGTAGGGCGAGGCAGATGCAGCGGGATAGCAAGGGGAACCCTTGAGAACGGGCAATAGGCGGGCTTGCTAGGCGTTCCATCAGGGCATTCGGGTTCTCAATATCAAAAATTAACAGAATCAGCAAGGGGCAAGGCAGCAGAGGAGGGTCGACAAGACTACTATAACCAGCAACATACTGAGGAAATTAGTAACTGTTGCAGCAGAACACCGGAGCCTACTGTGTAAGGCACGCTGCACCTTGCATCGGGACAACGGGTACCAGTAGCGGAGAAGAGATACCTGGACCTTCTAACGGCCAGCCTAAACTAGCAGTGAGAAAAGCTGTGGTTTATTATGGTTTGTTATTGCTAGTAGGAGGTGAATAGAGGTTAACAAAGGGCGAATATCATGGTGTGGATATAGCTAAGGCTAGTGGAACATGAAAGTAGCGCAAAGCAATACTATAAGAAAGGAAAGGTATAAAGTAAACTTCGAGGCATATCAGCGCTTTAGGCAGGGCAGTGTAAGGGATTAGGATTACGGCGCCGAAGATTAGGATTACAGCGCCGAGCTGGCGCCGAACCGGCGCCGGGCCTCCGCCGAAGTTTAACCGCATTAGTTAGCTGAGCCGAGCCGAGCCCTAAAAAGGGCTCCGCACGCATAAGTAGCTAGAAAGGCTAACTTATCTTCTATAATATAACTAACCCCTATATTATTACTACTCTTTCCTTCCCTAGCCTAGCTTTTTATAGGCTATAACCTCATAATTAGATAAGTTCTACCTAATTAATAGGTAGCTAGCTCCGGAGTAAGTAGTAATATGAGATCAGGCCTCTGCTAAGGCGTTGCTAGCGCCTCCGCGCCTAATAAGCTAAGTGAAAATTTGGCTTCTAAAACTATAGGCCCTGATATAGCCCTTATCGCTAAACTTATTACAACTATTCAGCGCTAAGCTAACTAGAACGACGCGCTTATTTAGGCCCTATCTACGCGCCCTATGCTAGTTTCTAAGACTACTAAGACCTAGGCCTGCAAATATAAACGCCCTCTAGTATACCCTTATAGAACCCTCGCTAAAGATAGTATACTAGCCTAAATCTATAATTAGCTAATAGCAATAGAAGATAGCAACGCCCTCTAGCCTAGAGCCTCTAAGCTATAGAAGGTCTAGTAGATACTTATGAGGGTAACTGCTAGGCTATAAATATAGTAGCGCTATTATTACGCTAGCCTTGCTAATCTAATATAAGCTAACTTTGCTATATTTATTCGCTAAGAGCATATTAACCCCGGACTATAGGAATACTAGCTATATAGCCTCTCTAGTTCTTCGCTAAGTAGTTAGTAATCTACTAGGCCCTTAGAACCCTAGACTTTAAAGAGTCCTAGGCCTAAGCCCTCACCTTTTACTTCTAGCTTTTACCCTAGCTTTAGCAGGGCCTTAAATACTAGAAATTTAATATATAGTAGCTATATGCTATAGCTACTACTATAGAGCAGCTATAGGATATATACTCGGAGTAGCTCGCGGAGCCCTTAGCGAGAGTAGCTACTAATAAGCTAGCCCTAAAGAGGGCTCGTTTTAACTATAATAGCCCTAATACCCTAGGTAGCGCCTACCTAAAGTATAGCAAGCTAGGCTATTATAAAGCTAACTACTAGGCTAATCTATAGTATAAAGAGTGCTATAAGAAGGGCTACCCTATTAACTAGTATTATTTCTACTAGTAGGTTGCTAGGCCCTCAGCAGGCCTAGGCAGCTCTTATATAAGTATTAAAGCTATTATAGCTATCCCTGCTAGGAGAGGCATATAGATCGCAGAGGATAGCGTTTTTAAGCTATATATATTAGAAGATAAATAAACTACTACTACTAAGCCCTCGGGTATTAGTAGGCAAAGCCTGCTAGCCGCAGGGAAAAGCCTGAAGCTAGGCAGAAGCTAGATAACTAGGTGAAAGACCCAAAAGCCTAGAAGAGACCGCGCTACAGAGGGTTCAAATCCCCGCGCAGGCATACAAAGCCCGCTAGCTGCAGGGAAAAGCCTGAAGCTAGGCGGAAGCCGTAGTAACTGGGTGAAAGACCCGAAGGCCCGGATATAAACTAGCCCGCTAGCGCGTAGGTGCAAGACCCGAGGCTATATAGAAGAAGCTAGCCCGCCGAGCCCCCGGGGGGCCTCTAGCGAAGCCGTGGTAACTAGGTGAAAGACCTGAAGGCCCGGACACAAATTAGCCCGCTAGCGAAGCCGCGCAGAAGCTAACGGCGCGTAGGTGCAAGACCCGAAGCCGCGCGGAAGACAACAGACCGCCGAGTGCTCGGGGGGCCTCCGGCGAAGCCGATAGCGCGTAGGTACAAGACCCGAGGCTATACGGAAGCCAGCCCGCTAGCGCGTAGGTGAAAGACCTGAAGCCGCGCAGAAGACAACAGACCGCCGAGTGCCCGGGGGGCCTCTAGCGAAGCTGATAGCGCGTAGGTGCAAGACCCGAGGCTATATAGAAGCCAGCCCGCTAGCGCGTAGGTAAAAGACCCAAAGCTGCGCAGAAGATAATAGAGCCGCCGAGTGCCCAGGGGGCCTCCAGCGAAGTCGCAGTAACTAGGTGAAACCCGAAGGCCTAGACCTAAGAGATATAAAAAGGACTAATTAGAAGCGCTATAGAGGGTTCAAATCCCCACGCAAGCAGGAGTTTTGATAGGTTATTAGACTTAGAGACCAAGCCCTCTAGAGGGGGGGTAATTATAAGGGATTAGGATTATAGCGCTGAAGATTAGGATTATAGCACTAAGCTAGCGCTAAACTAGCGCTAGGCCTCCGCCGAAGTTTAACCGCAGTAGTTAGCTAAGCCGAGCCGAGCCCTAAAAAGGGCTCCGTATGCACAAGTAGCTAGAAGGGCTAACTTATCTTCTATAATACAACTAACCCCTACGTTACTACTGCTCTTTCCTTCCCTGGCCCGGCCTTTTGTAGGCTATAACCTCACAGGCAGGCGCTTATTTAAGGGATAGCAAAAATAGCGAGGGATAGCATAGCTAAGAATTACCTGATATAGCAGGTGCTAAAAATGGCATATCAGCGCTGCTATTTCCGAAGGCAGGCAAGCCGTCTCATTCTTTACTTTTAATATACCTAAGTTTCTTCTTAGTTATAATAAGGTAAATACTCTTCTTATATAAGGGGAAAGTCTAGCTTAACTCCCCCTAGTTAAGGTTAGAGCACTATATTATATACTAAGGGATCCCTAGGATAATATTATAACTATTATTATTACTAATTCCTAAATTATATAGAGCTATCTACTAGATACCTATACTATCATCTATTTAAGTAACTAACTTCTATATATTATAATTAGGTCCCTTAGATACTTATATTTCCCTAATAGGTTCCAACTTATTAGCCTCTAGTTAGGTATTAGCTATAATCCTCTAATTTATAATATTCTTATTAGCTCTATAATTAATTAGCATAGTACTAGTTTTCTAGCTACTTATAACTTAGACCTATATTATTACTTTGTATAATATAATTAATTACTATCCTATTAAACTATATATCTTACTACCTAGTCCTCTTATAGTTATTTATTAGAGTAAGGTTTCTCTTCATAATAGGAGTAGCTATATTTCTTATAATATAGGTACCTATTGGAAGCCCAGTCGGCGGTTCGTCGCCGACCCGACCGGCGCTACGTCGGGCCGTTCGGACACACCTATTACGCCGATTCAGCCAATAGGAGGGCTAGGACCCTACATGCAAGGACTGCCCATATGGCCGTCGTAACCACTAAACCTACGATAGTTAGATATCATGAATAACTATAGTATTATAGAAGAACCCTATCTTTCTAGTACTATTACCTGCGCAGGATAGTTATTCCGATACTAATTAGTAGTTAACTTAACTATTATAACTACTCGAGTTACTATAGATCAGCAAGGTTTATCACTACCTATAGTAGAAGAGATGTCTCCGCTATTAATATTACTACTACTAGCAGAGGGATTGAAAAACGACTATTATAGTCTACTATAATAACTATTTAATAACGTCCAGGCTGCTTTACGCCTATATATAACGACCGGTTAAGTAAATAACTATAGCGATAACGTCTAGGCTGCTTTGCACCTATATATAACAACCTCGACGCAAAAAGCTATAATATCGCGAAAATAACGTATACTATACCCCCCCCCCCCCCTTTTTTTTTACTACTCTATTCACAAAAGCTACCCTAACTGCTAAGCTAGGTAGCAACCCCCCTCCTCCTCCTACTACCTATGATAGATCTATCTAAGGATCTATCTATAGCAATATCCCTATCCCTACCTAGCTTAAGGGCATTATCTAGCCTAACCTATAGGGCAAGGTCTTTGAGATTAATAAGAAAAGCGACGATATTCCTAATATATCTATTAAATAAGCAAATATATAAATAAGCTATTAACTTAAGGTCTATAAGATTAATAAGAATACTAGCTAAGCCTTCTAGCGCGAGTTCTTATATAACTTTATTAGCTAGACTACTAAACTATTTAGCAAAACTAACTAGAAGCTTAGGAAAGCCCTTAAAGACCACGTTATTAGCTATAGAGTATAGGTTAATCTAGTAGCTAGAATAATCTCTATTAGGCTTATTAAGGCTATAAATAGACCTAAGTTCTATTACTAGAGCTAAGCCTAGTTAGATACCTATATAGACGACTTCTTATAATACCTCGCTAACGACCTAATATTTATTTGCGAGATATTAGTACTAGTTATGCTTATATGCCTGCTCTATCTCACGAGGCCTAACGAGAGCCTCGCGCAAGCTAGAACCCCGTAGTTATAGACCCCTCCTACGACGGCGCTAGTAAAAACCACGCCTACTAGTAGAGATAGCGCAGTTAATAATAACTAGGATATAGGCTATAATAGCCTCCTAGCTACGCTAAAGCAGTTAATAGATCTAGCTAAGCTTTATATTAATAATATAAAGTATAGTAGCGCTAAATATAACGTATTAGAAGCGAAATTAACTATCTTTTGGGATATCTATGAGAAGGTTAGGATCTAGCAATCGCAGGCAGCTAGCAACCTCCCCCTTATACTAAAAGGCTAAGCCCGTAATTACTATTTCAACCGACTTAGTAGCGCCTAGTTAAGCCTCCTAGCTATAGTTAAAAAACTCCGCAACTACTTCGAATCCTATAATACCCGCTAGGCCTACCTAACGGAGTAGCACTAGGCTATATTAGCCTAGGTTATCCGTAATAACCCCTCTAAAACGAGGATAGAATATTTAGAGATCCTCGTTAACTATATAACTAAGGTCTAACGAGCCTTACTACTAGCTTACTACTCCGATCTCATCCTATAGGATTATATTATTAATACCTGCTAAAGGGTTGAAGAATGCTATTTTTACCTCTTTAACCCTGCTAAGTTAATAGAAGGGGTCCTTAGCTAGTTATATTTAGCGATCTTAATAACGACCTAGCTTATAATATAATATATTGCTAAAAATAACAATAGGACTAGGGTCTATTAGACCGACTATACCTACTATAGCAATAGCTAAAAGAATCGCTTTAGACCCCGTATAGTTAGCAATAGCCTTAATAACATAGCAAGAGCTAAAAAGTACTACGTTTGCAGCAAACCCGGCTATTAGTCGATGAAATATACTAACGACGATCGCCATAAGGCCTATAGCAAGTTTAAAAACAGCTAATATATCTAAAATAACGCTAACCCCGCTGAATATTACTAGTTTTTAGCGTGGTATGAGGGTATCGAAGACCTCGCAGCTATTGCAGCCGACTCCTCTATTGTTAATAACCCTATTACCCTCTTTTACTAGTCATTATCTATTAATAACGATAGCAACGAGGTTGATAGCACTAATAACGAGGCCTTCCTCACTACTACCTATTTCAGCTAACCTACTGCGGTTAATAGTAGTAATATAATAACCTGCTTAGCTAACTAGTTAACCCTCTATGCGATTAACCGCGTTAAACCCTCTTATAACGCGTTAATCGATAAAAATAATAATCCCGTTGCGATATATATTACTAACCGTTATTTATTAACTATATTCAGAGGGATTATCCCTAACTCCAGCGCAGCCTGATATTTAACCGGGGGTTACCCGCAGTTCCTAGCCCTATAAAAGAGGGTTAATTGCTAACTTAACCCCTCTATAGCTGGGGCAGCCTCGATCCGCTTTAGCAGCGCTAACCCTATCGAATCCCTCGGAATAACGGTTATTATAACTCTTTTTAGCGATATAACCTTCTACGTGATGCTAATAAATACCCCCTTCTTATTATCCCTTTATAATATAGACCGACTTAGCATAAAATTCGATAATATTGCTAACTAACTCGTTCGTAACGACCTTATAACCCTGGTTATATAACTATAGGGCTACCTATAGTTTATAACTAACCCGGAAGAGGCTGTTGTGAGTTGCAACCTTACTAATATCAAATTATGCTATATCTACTATCGTTTTAGCTACCTATCTATCTAATAACTCCATAAAGTCCTCTAGCGCGCTAGCTACCCCGTTAATATCGATATTATTAATAAGTTAACGAAGTTTTGCTACTATTGCTAACTCCATAGCAGCAGCCCCTATTAGTTCAAGTTTATGATAAAAGATGACTATAATTTTAACTACGAGGTCGTTATTAATATTATATATCTTAATAGCAACCGCCCTACCCTCTACGTCGTTAATATAGCTACTATATTTAATATAGCATACTTTATAAAGGATATATCTACTAAAACTATATAGTAGACCCTTTAGCTCTGCTAGATCGATATATACTAGGGCCTACCCGACTAGATAGTTACTAATACTAATACCTCCTTTTGATCTACTAAGTTTCACTAATCTGCGCAAAAGATAGTAATCTCTATAAAAGAGGTCCTAGTTAAGGCTTATAATAATATCGGGAAGGTTAAATAATACTATAAGCTATTATACCGGGCTTATAAGATTATCTAAGCGGAAGATCCCTCTACTAACCCCGATATCGCCCTCTAAATAGCTATAAAAGCTATTAATAATATCGCTAGGCCCGATAGCCTAGTACTAACCCTATTAGTATTCGGAGCCTACCCGCGCCTAACGGATAATTTAGCACCCTCGCTATTGATTATGCAACGCGCCTAAGCCGTATAGAAGGCTATTAATAAGATCTGCTAACTCTATACTAATTATTAAGTTAATAAGGCTATTATAGCCCGAAATAGCCCTATAACCGAGCCTACGTTAAGCCTACCTCTCTAGTTAGAGGTTAGAATATAGTGCGAAAAGGATAGCTAGAAGGGTCCTTACTAGCTTATCTCTAATAATAGCTATAAATATATAGTTTAACTACTTAACGGGCTGAAATCCTTCTAGTTAACTATTATTAAACCTTATTACTAGTCGACCGACCTGCTAATAGAACCTAATAGTAATAATAATAAGATCGAAAACCCCCACGGGGTAACCGAGGGAGTCTACGATATGATTATTATTACTAATAGCGAAGCTCCCACCCTACTATAGCGCTAAGGATAGCCCTGCTGCAACCCGGCGCTAGGTCCGACTTTAACTATACTCCTTGCTAAAACGGACGTTACTACTACTAATAAGACCTTCCTATCTACTAAAGAGCAATCCGATTATAACCTCGCTATTAAGTTATATAATAATAGCGTGATTATAACCCCTAGAGAGCCTTTTGAGCAGTCGACCTAATAAGAGATCGAATCCCTTATTAAACGAGGCGTATTTAACTTCATTAGGTATAACCCTACCTGCTATAATAGGATCTGGATTTTCCGCTCCTATATTATTAATGAGGTTAAGGGTAAGATAACCTAGCCTTATGAGAAGTCGAGACTTGTTATTTAGGGCTATACTAATAATAATAAAGAGGCTATTTTAACCTAGGCCCTTATAATCTAAAGAGCTAGTTAATAGCTAATCCTTGCGATCGCCCCGTTATTATTAGCTAATAGCAAAACCCTTTAGATCTGCGATATTACCTAAGCTTATATCTAGTCCGCTACCTATCTCGCCCGCCCTATCCTCGCTAAAATCCCCGCCTAAATATAATATAAATACCCTAATAATACTATTATAGAGGTTATAAAACCCCTCTATAGCATTACTAAGGCTAGCACCTATTAGTAGGCTATATATAGCTGCTATTATAAAGAGAGGCTTGAGATAGAGACTTCGTTATTTAACCCCTGCCTGCTTATATTAATAAAAAATAACCTATCTTTTGCTATTATAGGTATATAAACTAATGATATATTAGGCCTATTAAATAATGCTTTTTCCGCCCTTAAGGAGGCTGAATTAACTAAAGCTAGCTTTTTAGCTAAACCTAAGCAGATCCTCGCTATTAATAACCCCCTCGTATTTAATAGTAAGATCGTGACGATCGATAATAGCAATACCCTCACCCTTTGCTAAAAGGACCAAGGGCTTAAGTTACACCCTATCAACCCCTCTGCTAACGAAGCTATCCGAAAGCAGCAATATATTAAATAACGCACCTATAGCGCGTATATCGCGTTAATTTGCTAACCCGAGGCCTATTTTAACCTATCTATTGCTATATAATAGCAAAACCCTATAGTTAATAACGTTAGAATCCTCAACTAGCGAATACTCTAGTAGTTATAATCCCTCAATAGAGGCCTCAGTTTCATCCCGCTTAACCTCGCTATTGTGAAACTATTTATTTTTATTAATAGATCTTTTGCTAATAATAACGACCTATTGTTATAACTAGGTTTTATTATTATACTAGCTAATAAGACTAATAATAATAAGGCTATTAATACGTTCGAAATTAATAGTAACGTTATCTACTATAGCTCGACGAAGTCAAAACGCATTACCCGCAGCATACTAGCCTCGGAAATCTATAGCATAGTTGCTAGTATCGATATAGCCTATGCGATCGCAATAACCCTCTAAAAGGTCTCTAATCGACTAGACCTACTATTAATATTAACTATTATTTATACTAACTCGTATTCGCTATATAAGTACCTCGTTAAGCTAGGTATAACGAAAGAAAAGCGCCTTATAATTAATATAATAGCGCTATAGTAGTTATATAAACGCTACGAGATCGCGGAGATCCGCTAGATCTATAGCAACGATAACCTAGCCGACGGACTTACGAAGTTAACGCTAAATAAAGCCCTCTAACAGCTTATTAATAATAATAAGGCGACGATATAGATAGAGGGGTAGGTCGTCTGATAATAGCTAGGATCCCAGCCCGTAGCCGGGGCCCTGCGCGTAGTAAAACCGGGGATATATAGCATATTAGGGGATAATAATAAAACGTGCGAAAACTGCGGTTATTAGGCTATTTAAGCCCCTTTTATAAGTAGTACTATTTAGTAGTTATCTCGATAAATATAGGCTATTATGGGGTAGGCACCGGTAGTAATAAAAGACTACTAGTATTAGAAGCCTAGTTAGTAGTTCGTTGCTAACCCGACCGGCGCTATATCGGGCCGTTCGGACCCACCTATTACGCCGATTCAGCTAATAGGAGGGCTAGGACCCCATATACAAGGACTGCCTATATAGCCGTCGTAACCACCAAACCTACGATAGTTAGATATAACGAACAACTATAGTATTACGGAAGAACCCTATCTTTCTGGTACTATTACCTGCGCAGGATAGTTATTCCGATAGTACCTTAGCGCGATATAGCCTTTCCTTTTATAACTATAATAAATAATTTCCTTCCTAGTATCCTATAGTAAGTTCTTAGTATCCTCTTAGTAGTTATTAGTATTATTATAATCCCTATACGTCTATCCCCTTATAGCCTTGGTTTATCCGTCTAGGTTAATAGTTTAGCTCTCTAGTTATTATCCCTTCTTATTAGTCCCCTAGTCCCTTACTAATACTTTATATATCCATATATTAATTATAAGTTTAGTATTTCTAGCCCTAGTATTAAAGTTAAACTACGATTTTAGTAATCTATTTATTATAATATAGTACTAGAGCTTAGGGTCTAGCCTAGCTACTATATTAGCTACCTAGATCTCCTCTAGTTATTAGTAGGGGCTCTCTGCTTTAATCCCTTTATAGTAATTCATAAAGCTCTAGTATAATTATTCTAGTTACTAGTAGGCTTATTTAAGCTAGATTTATATATTAAGGGTCCTAAACTTTATATTAGCTATGCTATTTGTTAACTAGGTCTTTATTATTACCTAAGTAATATCCTTTGCTTTATTATTATAATTAATAAAGAGGTATAAGGTTTATTACTTTACTACTAATCCCTCTAGATACCTAGTAGTAAATAATACCTTTTTAAGATCTAATATAGTCTTATTTATCTTAAATTATATATTAAGGTTAAATATAGATCAATTAAAGTTAGTCTAGGTACCCCCTTTATACTTAAGTATTAAGAAGTACTTCCCCTAAAGGTCTAATTAGTATTTCTTTATTTTATTACTAATAACTACTTAGTAAGTAGTAGGGTTACCTGCAAGGGATAATAGTTAGCTAGCTCTTAAAGCCTTACGATATTCTTATTTATACTTTAGTTAACTCTTCTTTTCTTCCTTTTTAATAAGCTAATCTAATTTAGCTTCTATTTATTAGCTACCTAGTCCTCTATTAATACTTTTATTACTATTCTACTTAATAGGTATCTTATCCTAGGTTTAGCTATCTAGTTACTCCTAGTTAGTAGGGGATTTAAATAATAATATTATATTTACCTCTCTAATAGACCTATAAGTAGGTATTATATTATTATATATTATACTGCTCTAATAATCTATACCTCTATTAATATAGGTACAAAAGAAGAATATATTATAAAATAGTATAATATAGAGTAATAGAGTTAATATAGCTAGGTATAGCTATAGTTAAATATTCTTCTCTAGCCCTCTAACTTATTATATAAGGGCTAGGGGACTTAGCTAGGGGCTACCTAGTGCCTCCCTATATCTCCTAACTCCTATAGACTTCCCTAATATAGCCCGATAAGCCCTTTTCCCCGCGATATTATCCTGGCTCGTGACACTTTTCCCGCCACAGTCTGGTTGCGAACATAGTGGTCCCCAGAGCCGCTAGGTGAAACAACAATGCGGTGCTAGCGATGGGTCTCTGAGCATCTAGTTGGAGGTTTGACGAGACAATTTTATACGCTGCAACTGCACTTAGGTCAGTAATGAATGTAATGGGTGGAACTCAAGCTTACTTATAGTTATCGGATATAAAGCTTTGTAGAGAGTTTCTTTCGTCAGCCTGGCATTTCAGAGCGACAAGTAGAGGCTCAGAGAACTCATATTTATCTGCTCGTGTAGTGTAACACAAATGACCATGCAAAACATTATGCCAGCTGGATACGACACACGCGACGAGTGACATGAGGCAAGATTCTGATGGCTCCAAGTGATCGGGCGATATGCCGAACAAAAGGATATGAGCTAGTTACACGATCCGTCGTGTGCGTAGGATCCGTGGCTGTCCGCACAGGGAGAGTCGCAAGCAGGATAATTGCCAAATTTGAAGCACAAACGTATGCCAGGCCAGGGAACGACGGGGTCCAGACGTATCCGATCAATGTGGCGAAGACTGATCCCGGGGAACTAAACCGGCTTATCCAGAGGTTGGCGATTGATTGTTGCTCTGGTCTAAAATAGTCCACGACTAATGCCCGCAGCCACAGGGACAATGGCTGCGCGAATTTGTTCCGCGTACAGAGTGCGATTCCGTCCACAACTTGGGCAGCTGTCGAATGATCGGAAAATCCGAATGCTGATGCCAAGCAGTCGGCAATATCGGTCGCTGTCGCCAGTCACAAAAGTGACGAAACCACACCGGCAACCCGAATAGAATCAGCGGGTGTTAACTATGACGGTTCTTCGGTCATGGCAGCGACGATCGGGGGTACTAAGAGTCCGGACCAAGGTCCCGAGGCGACGAGAACCGGAAGGACCGACACCGGTGGTTATACTCAGTTAGAAAAGTGCGCCGCGTATACGGATACGCAGGAAATGGTGGTAGCAGCAGACGGTGATGTCTACCAGTTGAAACTGGGTTTGGAGGCACAGGGACTGTATCACGGAGATGAAAACGCCCAGTATTCGGGGAACGTGGCTCAGACATCACCTGTGAGCTAAATGAAGCTGGCAGTGGAACTCATAGTCAGCGTGGAAGATCTTGCAACAATAATTTGGGTTATTCACTGCCGATACTAATGCCTGCGATGAGATGACAGAATGTGAGTGTCTTTGTGCAACCATGAAACCCGACGTGAACGTGACATACGAAGAACTTTAATAGAGAGTCGGGCCCAGAGATGACTTTGGCTTCAAGGTGCATGATCATCGACAGATGGTCGCAAAGCCTTTCCGGCTGTTGGCCATGATCATTGCACATTGACGTCGCGACAATCGTTATCATCAAGAATCTGTCGACTTATTCTCCTGATGTAAAATCGGCTGGTCTCGCAATTTCAATCTTTTCAACTTTGGACAGGATGTCAGATCGGTTCAAGAAAAACCCGACCCTATAAAGAAGTAAGAACAACCGATTAAACTCAATGCTTTGGTGCGAGACGAATAACCCCCATGGATCATCAAAGAAGCCTGTCAAAAAGATCAATATGTCTCCGCATGAGTTGGATGACGACATTAACGTACGGTCAACATGGCCGTTAGAGTCTCCATTGAGATGCTCAAGTCGTAAACCCGCTCCCGGCACCCAGAATTACTCCAAGCTCGCGGAAGACTTGTCTGATACTCATGTGACAGAAGGCTCGTCTCAGTCCTGATCAGAGACCGTTGATGTACAGCGTTGAGATTGGAAATGGCAATTGTGGAAGCCGAGCTTTTAAGGCATGGAATTCAACCATTTCCTCGCAACCTTTCATGATAGCGATCCACGCCACTACGGCTGCCTAAAAGCTTGTTAGAAGAGTTTGATCCTTTCTTAAGATCTCAATAAGTTTGTGGGTTTGGTAGGTTATAGCGACTTGATTAGAGCATGATAAAGAAGGGTCGTTGTGTTGCAATAGAGCAGCAGAATTGAACTTTAAGAAATGCCATGCCTAGCAACCGAAGGGGATCACGTGGACCCTCCACGTATGGCGAATTTGCAACGAAGTCTATCTTCCCAAATGTACTGTATTGGCATTTCGGAGTTGACATGCCGGCGGACGACGTTCCACACTTCATGGTCTGCGCCGCATAGATAATGCCCGTTGCGTTATGGCTAGGTGATACGGCTGGCCCTGAAGAGGGAGTCCATCATGCGGAAGCGGAGTCTCTGTTCATCTAGCCTGATTTCCGGATTTCGGATGTCCTTTGTGCAAGACCGAAGCGCAATTGCATTATCGCAGACCAATAAAATGAGGCCAGCGAAAGTCGGCCGCGAGAGCCGACAACATCCAGCATTCTCCATCCATGCGTAAATACAATCAACAACCAACAACCTGCGAACGCACTGATTTTAATGATTGTATGTATCATAAAGTGTGTTTGACCCCCATTCCCCCTCATGAGTAGAAGCGGCTTGGTGACGAGAGGGGCGAGCAGATACTGGGAATCACGAAGCCTCAGTCGTCCGGACCGGACACTCTCTTTTCATTCCAACTTCCTCCCGCTTGATCCCAGCCAGGTGCATCTCCTCGATGCCCAGAGTCCGTTCGCTCAGACTTATAACGACCAGATGCGCCTAGCAAGACGATTAAATCAATACGACATTCCATGTCGTTCACAATCTTTCAAATCCTTCCCATCGAAATACGCTTGCTGATATGGTAGCGCGTTCCACAGCCGAAGCGGCTGGTCGGACAGATGCCTTGCTCTACCTGCTCTGCGACCTTCAGGAGCACCGAAGACCGTAACGCGATAAGAGACCATTGCATCAGAACGACGCATCCGGACTGGGGACTCCGATTCATTGCACAGCCAGCCGGCGACGTTGTTACCCCGCCATTACACGCTTGCCGGGAATCGCGAAGAGGGTGGCTCCCCCGATACGATCCCCTGCCTCGATACATCAACCTTCGCAACCAAGGGGACGAACCCCACAGTAAAGACCGTGACGGTGACCGGGAGCAGCCATCCTACGACCTGCGATTTGGTATTCCCTTTATCAGTTACGAAGCAGACATTTTCACCATCTTCGACGTATGGACTAGGGGTCACGCCGACCTACTCGCACCCAATGAGCCACTGAATCAAAATGCTCTCGACTCCTCGAGCACATCGCTTTCGACCGTTTCATTGGCCTCGATCGGAGGCGTATCCAGCACGTCGCCATCGGCGAGAGCGCAGGGCATCTCACCGACGCCATCATCACCCTCGACTTTCAGTCTCTGCCCATGCTGCGAGAGCCTGCGACGCATTTCAGTATTATCATACGGACCCGTCCTGTACCCATCTCTTGCCAAACTTCATGTAGAGATGCGACCTTCAGACGTCCAGAACCACCCCCTCAAGATCATCGATATCCCTCAGAGCCTGGTCCAGTCTCACCAAATGTTCCGAGAAGGTCGGCTCAGGCATCCTCAGTTCGAGCCGAGGCCTCGCATGCGCCACCTCAGCAACCACGTAGCCGTTCTCAAAGCGCTGCTGTGGCATGCGGCACATACCGAGATCTTCGGCTTGCGTCAGGATTCCTTCAGTTCTATCATGGGATTTGAGGATTTCTTGCTTGGCCTCTCGGGGCAAAGCTCCCTCGATCAAACGCGTTGCCCTCTTGAGCACGTTCCGGGGTGTAGGCCCCTAGGACACGGGCGTGAAGAGATGGTGTCGTGAACAATGCCATTCCAAACTGATTATCTGATGATTTGCGATGAATCGTGGGCAGACAAATTCATTCAAAGATCGACTAGTTCACCTCGAAAGCAATAGAAATCGATGGATTGTGTATAGAGCATAGCAGTAGCCGGACAAAACCAATCTCTATTCGGCGGTGGGGCTTTTTCTTCTTCACTAGCAACTCATTCCTTCGATTCAGTCCTAGGTCATTGAACAAGATTAGGACTCCTGAAGACTCTTGATTATCCGAAAAGACTGCCTAGAAATAATAATTAAAAAGTTAATAGAGTTGAGTCTCGAAATTATAAAACTTATTTTCTTTATTCAAATTGCTCAACGGAGCAAACAAATGCAATTCCCTGTGCAATACAATGCAGCCACCCTTATACTTTCTTTGACATCTCGCTATACCTAACGAGTATCTCAACGCAGGCGTTTTGAAGACAAAGATCCTGCTAGATTTAAGAATGCTATGGCTTACTACGTGGCTTAACAACGTGTGACTTCGCGGGGGCGTTACTTCGCGCCTTCTTACTACCAGAGTTGAGCATAGGTCGCAAAGCCCTTAAACAGTGAAAATCCCCATTTCAATTTATTGAACATGTAACCTCAACTAGTAGAACACTCCACTAGAACCAAAGGCTTTATCAACAACCTCCTATTGAAATCGCCTCCTGCTGATAAACTAGTCCACAGCAAGCGTTATAAAAAAAAGCAAAGCTACCTTAACTTAAACCTTCTGCCCTCATTCCAAATAGAACCAACACCCAGAGAAAAATAATTAAAAGTCATGCCTCTTGACCACCCACCCCCTGAGGCCGTTAACAAAGAGCCTGGGTCCTCCCGCAGGTCCCGTGGCCTGGGCTCTGAGGTACCCAAACCACCCACCACGCCGATTTCATCAACAACAACACCAACCTCACGTGTACGAGGCAGGCACGCGCCAAAATAGTGCGACGCAAAGTATCACTCAGAATCATGTCCAGAAAAAAAATTTGCAAAAAAGAAAGGCTCAGCTGTTTGCATGCACCCAAAGATACATGGACTCACCCTCACTCAACCTGCGCTGGATCTGCTCCCGGCGAACCTCAGACCATCCCGTCGGAAAACAGGTGCTATTGTTATTTTGCAACGGAACTGTTCGAACCTATAGACCTCGGTCGTCGTGTGTTCGTGACTCTCGGGAGGCATCCTCAGACGGCAACGGGTTTTGGTATGGGATGAAGCCACCCACCCTACGACCGGGCCTGCGCCAACGCACACCACGGGTTTTCACAACAAGCCAATTTTGATGCGTCAGATTTCCCATCTCATTGTGACTTGTCCCGGGTACTTTTGTCACATCACGATGTTTCTTTTCGAAGTTCTGCATTATCCGGATCGTATTTTGCCCACGATACCGCTCATCGCGAGTCCGCGACGCGACGCAGGTCACCAGCATTAGACCATGATTTCTTCAACACCGCCTGTCATTACTCTCGGGTCTTTATGCATCACGCAACCAGTCCCTCAGTCAGTGCCAGCCAAGTCCATCGCCCGTGGAGTCTCACTTGTGCTAGGTATCCAGCACCAGCGGCAGCACTCTAGAGCCTACCCTGCTACATTCAAGCACACAACGACCACCTCTGTGGCATGAATTGATTGCTATCTCCAGGGTATAAAAGTCACCCCAACGTCTAATTTCATTCCGGCGCCCGTACTCATGAATCATATCAAATTAAGTCAAACTGCCCACTGACGCCCTCAAAACTCGTGATCTTGCCACTGAGAGACTTGGAGTCTCCGTGGTAGCGAAAGCGGTACGTCCCTGGTTCTGCATCCTCCTCTGTCTCCCACACGATCTCAACTTCGCTGGTTGCAAGGAGATCACTCGTCCGCTTCCAGTGAAAGACGAGACCCCAATCCTGGTCATCTCGGACAATGTCCCACTTCGTGATTCCCCCACGGTCGATAACAAGACGCTCAACCGAAGCGTATGTATCCTCTAACTTCAGGTTGTTGCGCGGGTTCGCCCCAACAAATGTAGCACGCACAACTTCACCAACCGAGTACTTGTCCTTCACGTCTTTCTTCACATCGCCAAAGCTGCGGAAGACGGGTGTTCCGTCTCGTACAACGCCTGTGATGAAGCTCAAAGACCTGTCGCTGTTGTCGGGAGGGTATGGTCGCCCAGCGTGAGATGGGGGCGCCTTGGCCGATGATGCACCTAACGATGGGAGGTATGTCAAAGTTCGGTTGATGTATGCGTCCAGCGTATATGGTCCGTAGAGAGTTGATGCGCCTTCATATCGTTGGATTCTACCAACCTGTCAGCATCTGGAATGAACTTCATGGGGCGCTTCTCTACTTACGCATACTCTTGTTGCGTGGTGATGTAGTGTGTGTAGCTGTTTGCTGGCCCGCCGATGACGACAATGGGTTTTACGTCTGTTTCTCCACCGAACAGAGAATCAGCTTCGTTCCTGACGGCATCCTTCCATCGTCGTCCGGCCATTGTCGAAGCTTCTCCGGGGCTGACAATGATAACCAGCTGACCGACTCGGAAAGCTTGGATATCGACAATATTGGGGGTCCACTGGTACGGATTAAAAACCTCGCCTACGTCCAGGAGTATCGGCTTAGGGAAGTGGCATGCGAGTTGATCCTTGCTAGGTGCCTTCAGCAGCCCTCCGACAACCTTCCACAAAGGCGAGGTGTTGGAAGAGTTGGAGTCGTGTTGAGTGAAATCGAAAGCCCCGGGTCCATCAGATGTACCCGCCGCGAACGAGTATCCCAGTGCCGCGGGACATGTTCGAACCTCGGTCCCATTTGGAAGCTCGAACTGGAACTCCGACATGTTGTGGAAAGTATGGAATGACTTGACCCATGATCCACGCACTCGCTGAGCGTTGTCTCCCATGTCGTCGTACAGCTTCCTGGCAGCATCAAATTGTCTTCTGCCAATTTCATAGCAGGACGCAGCACCATTATCCTTTTTCCGGAAGAACGGACCTCTGGCGTGACACTTCTGGCTCTTGCCATCGCCGCAAGTGCTCGTTTTGAAGTCACACTGCGAACCGCTCCCGTCTTCGCACCAGGCGCCGAGGACATTGGGACTCACATCTCCCATATTGGCCTGCGAGAAGCCTGCGATGAAGTTCGGAGTGACGTGATCCTGTCCCCGGACACTCTTTTCAAATAGCCAAGCTGCCACGCCTTTGTTGTCGCCCGAAATCAAGGTGTTGTTCCCGAGCATCGAAGTGCCGTGGGTCGGAAACCAGGTCAAAACCGCCATACTTTTGCCGTCAGTTGCTCGCTGGAATTTCAACAGGGTTAAGTCTTTCTCGACAGACCCGTCCTCTTCGGCACTAACATTGTACCTGGCACGTTCTTCTTCGGGGTTGGCCATATACGCGTACAAACTTCGGTTAATGTTGGCGCCCTTGACTTGGGTAGTTCCAACACTGATGTGTCCGGGCTCCAAGCTCTCGTGCGCACGGCGAATAGCCAGCACCGTTCCATCAACGATGGCCCGATAACTCTGCTTGTCGAATCCTTTGCTGGTGATCTGTGGCAGGAGATAATTGAGCCAAGCGCCGGGACCAGAGTGGGAATGCGTGCCGGTGAGGGCCAGGTTGTGGTGTCCGTACATGGAGTACTCGTAGCCCAGGTCCGCTAGTCCATGCAAGACGCCATAACGGACGGCGGTGTCCCCAGACTGAGTATCTAAGATGACGTAAATGAATCGATCCCCAGGCTTATCCACACTGCCGACGATGAAGGCGCGGGCGTACAGCCTCTGTCGGAGTCCAGTTCCGAGCTGTTTGGGGTCTGCGTAGCCCATCATGTTGATCTCTACGACCGGGCCAGTAATGTCAGCGCGGCCAACGCCGAGAAGGTACAGGTTGGTCTTTGCATCGATGTTCTCGACGTTGAAGTTGCCGGGAAACCACCTCCCAGCGTCGTACAAAGCGCCATGGGGCGTGTAAAGTCCATAGACGATTAAACACGACAAGATGAAGCCAAGCAGATATTGGAAAGCTCTCCGGGAGCTTGCTGGGGTAGCTGTTTGAGTCGCCGCCGCCGGGGAGGCGGGACACTTATCGATGCTCCGTCTTGCCGACATTTTCTTAGTGTGAAATGAAGTTTTGACTAAAACATGGGAAGAAGAAGTGAAGTTGACACGAAGAGACGGATCACGGGGCGCAGGGATGTTTGGCGTTCAGCCATCTCTATGAACGCGTGGAAGGATGTCAGGTAGGTACGTGCGACAGGGAAGTATCGCCCGGAGGTTCGGGCAGTGACATGGGGGAATGACGCAGTGGCACCCACCTATCTTGGAAATTGTTAGTGCTAGCGGCGGTGCGCCAGCATTGCCGGAGAGACCTGCGGAGCCTGAACGCCTAACACATCGACATCAATGGATGGAATTCGCATCTCGCATTTACCAGTTTCACTTAACCCCGGATACCAAATCGTGTATTCTTGTCATGAAAGATTTTCCGAAAGCCACTGAAGTACTTATCGCTAAAGAGAGCGGATGATGATTATATCTTTTTGAGGAGGGAGTTCTTAGCATTGGAATTTTTGAGTCTCGAATGTCACTTCATACCTAGGTCTCAATGCGTTTCACGACAGCAACTTTCATGATATCAAATCTCATGAAATCATGTCGTTATTCATCGTAAGCCGGTGCCAATACAGCCAACTTTGGGCATGAGCCTAGAAAAGAACCTGACAAGACCCTCCCTGAGCTACTCGCTGGTCTTGGGATCCCAGTTTCCAAAGTCTGGAGCAAAAGCCACCAATTCGAACACCCCAAACCTTTCACTTTACCATCCGCGATGTCTCCTAGTACGAGGTCGTCAGTTTCGCCGCCGATCCAGGGTCTGGGGCTCCAAATTTAGAAGTGAATCGCGGCCACTTTGCGACAAATACTCTTACATGTATAGAATCCGTATAAAACTCTGCTAGCGACAGCAATTAGATTGACCCGCATCATCTCGACTATTCATCATCCCTCGGCAGGTTTTTGTCCGGCTAGACTCTTACCGTCTTGTCAGTGCTTGAGGTTCTTGGAGTCAATTAGGTCGGCTGGGACATTTTAACACAGGCATGTTTGCCGAGACATCGAAGTAGAAGGCGGTGTCCCGAGATTGCGAAGCGAGAGTGGGCCGCTTCTGATGAGCTTCTCGTGCTTAAACCACATATAACTCGCTACAGTACCAGTCTCGTTTCATATTCTACGAAACAAAGGGATGATTAGGCCCAGCTTGGGTCAGCATGCATCGGCCAAAGCGGTCACCAACAAGACATCATTGTGTATGTGATCGCCGACCCCGGTCCATGCAGTCCCGGAGAATTCGCTCTTCTCGTGCTTGAGGTTAGCCCCCGTGAATGAATGACTCCTATGTGCCAGCAGCGGTAGTTCAAACAGCCATTCAGATGAGGTTTTCTAGAGAATCAACAGGTTGAGTCATATCAAAAAGAAGAAGACTCACGTGAACCCCCGCACCTAAGTTCCGAGGAAATAACCAAAGAATGAAACGTGGAATTTCAACGTCTGAAGAGAAGTGAGCTACTTATGTGCCTAGCTTTCTCATCACCAAAACAAGTTGAGCTTGACTGAAATTGTCGATCTCTGTCGTGGGATGAACAGTATTTTGGATAACGTGTCCAATGTCTTGAAGCAAGAATTTAACGATACCGCGAGCTTTTCCTGCGAAGCTGAAGGCAGAGAGCTTGATCCGTTGAGGAGTAATGAGAAGTAAGTACGCGGGCAAAGGCAACAATGACAACTTGTTGATGGATGACAAAAAAGAGTGAGTTGATTGGGCCATCTAAGCCCGCGTTTTGACTTGGTGAGCTCGGTGGAGGATGGCCCGAGCTCCTTCACCGATCGCACACCTCATTACATCATCCACTGCTAATCAGATAACAAATTCGTTTCTTGTCGAGTGCCATCTACTGATCTCTACAACACAACCTCACAGCCCACCATGTTCGTCAGGTCGTTCGTCCGCTCAGTAAGTTTAGCCCTAGCGTTTCCGCGCATTTGGAAAACCAATGGCAACCCCCAGTCACTAAACCTCCACCGCAGAGTTTCGTCCGGCAAGCTGCCCGCCCGGCCGCCCGGCCGCTGGCCTTCCGAGCTTCCATGCCCTTCCTCACTCAACACCGCCTCCTCTCCGACGAGACAAAACAAGCGATTGAGAACGCGGTTGGCGCCGCCCCTGTCGTACTCTTCATGAAGGGCACCCCCGAGACCCCCCAGTGCGGCTTCTCCCGTGCCTCCATCCAGATCCTCGGTCTTCAGGGCGTCGACCCCAACAAGTTCGCCGCGTTCAACGTGCTGGCCGACCCCGAGCTGCGACAAGGTACAATTACACCAGATAGGAAGACACGAGGCGATGGTCAAAGGGACCAAAACATGCTGACTGAAGCGCGACAGGAATCAAGGAGTTCTCTGACTGGCCTACCATTCCCCAGCTTTACGTCGACAAGGAGTTCATTGGCGGTTGTGACATCCTCGTCTCCATGCACCAGAACGGTGAGCTTGCCAAGCTCCTCGAGGAGAAGAAGGTTCTCGTCGAGGCCGAAAGCGAGAAGAAGGAGTAAGGAAGGGCACTCACGCATTTGAGCTCTTGGCAAGCGTTTTTAATTTTTGTGCAATTGTATCATACGAACTATCACACGAGGGGAAGGCAAACTCCATGCGGAACAGGCACCGGGAAATAGAGTGGTGTTTGCTTCATGTTCGATATCCGGAAGTCTCCAATCATTCCTGCACGCTTGGCATACTACTATTGCTCATCCCATATTCTGTCCTCACAAAATACTGGTCACGGCTACAACGCCGGGTACGCCGCACCATCGCCACGCATGTCGCTGCCCGCCGACCAAACGCCGGTGCCCTCAACGGGATCGACGTGGTACCTGATGATCTGACCGCGACCGAAGTGGCCTCTCTCGGAGCCCGTGAGAATCTCAACCTTGTGTCCCAGTCGGCGCAGACCTTCGACAGTGTCCTCGGGCATGCCCTCCTCGACACTAACCGTCCAGTCAAAGTCTGCTTCCCTGCTAGGCAAACCTGCATTGATGCACACGCGAGGCGCATCAAGCGTCTGCTGCGGCGACAGGCCGGCGACGAGCTGGCCGAGGAGAACCTGGACGTGGCCCTGCGGCTGCATGAAGCCGCCCATGACGCCGAAGGCGCTGTGCAACGACCCGTCGGCTTGGTTCGTCACCATGCCCGGGATGATGGTGTGGTAAGGGCGCTTGCGAGGGGCCAGCTTGTTGGGGTGTTCCGGGTCGAGGCTGAAGTTTGCACCGCGGTTCTGGAGGGTGAAACCGCACCCCTTTGGGATAATGCAGGTGCCGAAGCCGCCGTAGTTGCTGTTGATGAATGATGCCGCGTTTCCGTGCGCGTCCGAGACGGTGAAGTAAACGGTGTCGCTGCTGCTCAACGCGGGCGAGACGAACTTTGGTGGTTCGCCGGGATGAAGTTTGGTCGCCGCCTTACTTGGGTCAAACAACTTGGCGCGCTCGGCGAGGTACTCGCGCGAGATGAGGCCGGCCGATGGCACGTTGACGACGTTGGGATCAGTCACGTACCAGCTGGCATCGGTGAATCCGAGGCGGAGAGCCTCGATGATGGCGTGCAAATAGGGTGCCGTGTTGTGGTCCTCGGCTGACCAAGCCGGAACGGCACCCGAAGCCTGCAATTCTTGGATGATGCCAAGGGCCATGAGGGCAACGATACCCTGGCCGTTGGGCGGGTGCTCCCAGAGCTCCACGCCGGCGTTGACGATGTCGGCATTGCCGTTTGCGTGTTGCTGGTTCTTGAGAACGGGCTTGAACTTGAGTGAGATGGGGTCAACGGGCTCACTGCCAAGTTCAAGGTGGTTGGCCAAATCGTCAAGCTCAAGGTAGCCACCGAGATCCTTGACGACCTTGACCAGCTCCTCGGCGATGCGGCCTGTGTAAAAGCCCTTCTTGCCCTCCTTGGCCAGTGTGCGGAAGGTCTGGGCCAGGGTAGGGTTCTTCATGATCTCACCGGGGTTAGGCGCCCTGACGCCATCAGCGGCCTTGGGGTCCTTCTTGAGCATCTCGGCATAGTTGGGCGAGGCGTCCCTGATTCGCGCTTCGGCTTGGTTCCACTACTCATTGTCAGCGTGCCGTGCTCACTCACGGGGGTAACATGACTGCGCACGTAGGAGCTCGTCAGCTCAGAGACGGGGAAGCCCTTCTCGCCCAGCTCGATAGCTGGCGCGAGCACGCGCTCGATAGTGACGTTGCCGCTGCCGAAGCGCTCAATGGTGTCGACCCAGCCGGCCGCCGCGCCGGGGACGGTGACGGCGTGGACGCTCTTCATGGGGATCTTGCCCTGCTGGCCGTCTGCGATGCCGAGGTCCTTGCGGATCGTCTCGAGAGTCGCGTTCTTGGCCGAGCGGCCGGAGCCGTTCATGGCCGAGACCTTGCCGGTATTGGCATCGTAGAAGAGGATGAACATGTCGCCGCCGACGCCGGTTGAGCAAGGCTCGGTCATGTTCAAACCGGCGGCTGGGAAAAAAAAAAAGAAAGCATCCGAGTTAGCATCCGTATGCGCGGGGGGAGAAAAAAAAAATTGATCAAATGGTTGAGTGCAAATTGCAGTTGTCCCTTTACTAACCTACCGCAACAGCGGCGTCCTACGGCATGTCAATTTAGGAAGGATTCAATTTGTCTTTTAGAACTTGGATACGACTTACTGCAGCATTACCGCCAGCATGAAGAATTTCAATACCGCATTTCGCCGCAAGAGGCTGCGTACACGACACGATTCCCTTTGTGCTGTGAACAACACTACGCCTGCTGGGGAATTTCGCAAACTCCTGCGCCTGAGGGTTGAGCAGGGCGGCGGTTGAGAGGGGCATGGCGAGTCGTCGATGCGGGGTTGTCGCCGTCGATAAACCGGAGACGAGAGAGTGCGGGGGAGGGGCAACGAAGAGTCGGGAACCGCGCAACAATGGGACGAACGAAGATGTCGTCAACTCGGGTGCTTGTTGCTGAAGCAGAAGCAGAAAAGTCGCCACCGTTATTGTTACTTGGGTTTTCTTCTCCTTCTTCTGCGGGAACCGAAAGAGAAAATAGAAAATGACGGCGTCACTAAGCTGGATGTTGCAGTACCGAATTCGGAGGGTGGAAGGGGGGAAGTGAGTCGTTGGACAGAATTCCCGTTAACCGAGCAAGGCGCAGATGACAGCCAGACGTGCAAGGTGATGCCCTCGGCTGCACGGTAAACTCAGTGACTATCTGGCCACTGATTGATCTTTACAAGTGTGTCCGCTGAAGATTATGTACGTAATGTAATGCCCAAGGCGATGGCGATTGCCAAGTATGGTAGGTCGATAAGAAGCAACAGACGCACACACACGCTTCAAAGCCGGGTGGACCGGTTACGCTAGTGGAGCTTGTTGGGTGCTCTGCTTCGGTGTTAATGCCGAGATTGTCGATTAGAAATAGTGGACAAAGATCGCGGGACGGTCAAGGTTAACCAATAAATAAAAAATATTGCGAACTGGAAATCGACACGTCCTCGATCAAAAGGGGGTTTGGTTGACAGTGGAGGACATTTGCAAAGAAAGAGATTCTGTGCTGGAGTCGCGCATCTGTGTGGTATATCTACCCCATAGACTTGACAGCCCATAACTTATTCAGGTCGGAGTGCCCAGGGCGTCTTCTCAGCACTGTCGTTCCCACGGTAAGTCGCCGCCCCGGTAGTGTTCCCAGCCTACGTCGGCAACGGCCGCCGGGAAGGAAAACGGGGTTCAGAGAGGGAGGTCCGAAACTCGGGGCTTGTTTCACAGGCACGGTTGAGAGAGGTGACCAAATACAACTCGCTGCTTTAACCTCTGCAACATCAATTATCCTCCTAATGCAACCACTCATTTTGGACCGTCGGTTCCGCACCCATCCAACTCCTAGAAAGGAAATGGAATCATGAAAATGTCAAAAAAGTCAAAATCAAAATCAAATGACAAAACCACCATCCCATACTTTCTCGTTTTTCTCGTTCAGCTCGGGCTTATCGGATCCTCTATTAAGCCTTTCCCACCTTAACCTGCAAGCGATCACAACCCCACCGGCCGCTTCCGTGGAGCTTTGAAGTGTTTGAAAGTCGTCGAGGTCTATTTTGGCGAAGTGCGACCCCGAAATCTGGGTTTGATCCGAAGACGAAAAAGGGACAAACCCGAGCACGGGGCTGCTGCTCCCGGGTTGATGCCGCGGCAGACGATCCCACTAGAGAAACTCTGTCTTGTGGTTCTAGCCCTTCTAGAAGAAGCATGCGCACTAAAGCTTGTTTCCTCGTGGTGGGGATGACAAGAGTTCCAGGACGAAGCTGCCAAAGGCGGATTCATCGTTCCTACTAATCCCTACGGGAGACGTTTGAGGAACCCGAACTGCAACAACGTGTTCGTAAGACATTGGTAGTACAGAGTGAGTTCTGGATGGGATGGGATTGGGGAAGAAAAAAAGAAAAGGCGGAAAATGTTCGCTTGCCCCTTTTCTCTCCCAGATATAATGCGTCTTGTCGTCCTGCGAGAGTCGCTAGATGCTGTCAACAATCACATGCTACTTCGATGCTCCGACTTACGCCCCCAAAGACCTACGATATATGTCAGCTGACAAGTCCCTTCGGCGGTGAGGCTGATAGGACAGGCCTCGTCTGAAAAGGTTGCCCTCGTCGTTGTTGTTGCACGATTATTCTCCGCCCGGTAGATCATCCGCGCGAGGATGAGAAGGTCGCCTTATAATTCGACACCTGCGAGTGGGTCGTCATCATGTAACCTCGGAGATCTTGAAACTCAGCACTGAGGATCGTAGACGTTCAATGTCATCTTGATGTTGCATGCGGATATTCTTGATCCGATGATTTTCGGACTCTTTGACACGTAATGTGACGACCACAACATTGAATGAAAATTGCCGGCTTGAACATCTTCTGTTGATATATATCTAGGACCTATGTACGAACACATATGTAGTCGTGGTCGAGACTTGAGATGACCTTCGTCCGACAGTTGACCACCAACCCCCTCCTGCCCACGTTATTCACTCCGCGCTCAGACCTTGAACCGGAAGCCATGTTCAACAGCCTCGCCTGGCGCCGCATTGATGGCCCCCTCGACGTGTTCCCCCCTATCCAGCTTCTTGTTCAGCCTTGTCAACATCACCCTCAATACAGTGGCCGCGCAGATGGCGATGAAGCACGCGACGCAGTTGTGGATGAAAGCCGCCATGTACTGCGGGGCGTCGCTCTGGGGATACAGGTAACTGGCGTAGATGCTGGAGCAGTTGGACACGGCGTTGATGAAGGCCAGCGCCGACGCGCGCTTCGCGGGCGGTCGGGGCAGTGTGTTGCTGATCCAGGCCAGCGCCGTGGTGTACCCCGTGTACA
Source organism: Colletotrichum sansevieriae (assembly GCA_026260285.1). Taxonomy (NCBI): domain Eukaryota; kingdom Fungi; phylum Ascomycota; class Sordariomycetes; order Glomerellales; family Glomerellaceae; genus Colletotrichum; species Colletotrichum sansevieriae. The sequence goes on from JAOQIF010000384.1 coordinate 32,473, forward strand.
CCCCGGGCACGAGGAGCATCATGGCGACGTACCGGGGCGCGGTGGCGTGGGTCGCGGCGCCGAGGATGAAGGCGACCATGGCGACGCACAGGGGGGCGACGATGTGGAAGTAGCGCTCCCCCGTCCGGTCCGCGTGCCAGGCGTTGAGGGACGTCGTGATGATGCAGAGGACGTAGGGAGGGCACGTCAGGAGGAGGGAGATGACGTTGTTGTAGCCCAGGGTCTGCACGACGGTGGGGAAGAAGTTTGTGATGGAGGCGGAGGCGACGATGCAGAAGATGAGCACGAGCTGGTTTTAAAAAACGTTCAGTCAAGGGTGGCAGTGATGAAAGGGCAGACAGGCAGGCATTCTTACCAAGACCCAGGTCTTGACATCCTCGAGCGCGGTCTTGAAGCCGTGCCAGAACGTCTGTTCCTTACTGTTCGTCCAATCGTCCTCGCCAATGTCCTCCTCCAGCCTCCAGACCGCCAAGGCCATCTCCTCTTCGCTCAGCCAGGACGTCGTTCGAGGGAAATTGGGAAGAACCCAGTATGCGGCGATGGCGACGGCCACAGTGACGACACCTTCGATCAAGAACAACCACTGCCAGGCCCCGAGACCGCGCGCGCCGTCCATATTTCCTGTGATGCCGGCCGATATGAGACCCGAGAAGGCGCCCGAAATGAGAGATCCGGTGTAGAGGATCGTTGTGCGCAGACCGAGCTCCTCGCGGGTATACCAACAGCTGAGATAGTAGAGACATCCCTAGGAAGTCAAAAGGTTCAGCTATAAAGTAAAATGAGGATTCGGGGGAAAAGAAAGAGAAAAAGAAAAAGTACCCACGGGGAAATATGCCGCTTCGACGAAACCCAAAACAAATCGAACAACCAGGAGGCCTGCATAGTTGTGGCAAGCTGCCGTTGCGGCGGAGACGACACCCCAGATAACCATCTACCAAAGTGACCCCCCTCCCAGTCAGCTCACTGCCTAAGCGGATTCAAATCTCTCCATGGGTAAACCGACGTACGCATGTAGGAAGGTAGATTGCCGGCTTGCCAATTTTGTTGAGAAACAAGTTCGAAGGCACCTGCATGAGCAGGTAACCCACGAACAGGATACTCACGGCGGTCTGGAACTGGTTCGAGTCGGGATCCAGGTTGAGATCTCGCTCCAGACCAGCCAGACGTGCCGCCGCGATGTTATTTCTATCAATGTAGTTTCTGGGAGCGTGTCAGTAAAAATGGAGTCACGCTGGGTCAATTCCCGTGAGAGGAGTGATGAACCTACAGGATGTAACAGACGACGGTCATCGGAAGCAGGCGCAAGTCGATTCGGCGTCTGAGTTTCTTCTCCAGAGCGGCGCGGTACTCATGGCTCATGGCCGCCACAATCGGCGGCGGCTGGAGCTCTCTTCTCTGGGCCTCGGCCTCGATCGAGGCCTTGGGAGCCATGTCATCGATGTCGTTGGATCGTTGGCCATTCTGTAGTGAGGTGTGGTCGACCTCCAACGGCTTCGCGTCTGTCATTGTTCTTTGGAGGGAGCGGGGGGCGCGCGGAGGCCAGGTCAAGTCATTCGCTCTGGGTAAGTCGCTGCTGCTGAAGGGGAGCAGAGATGTCGATGCGCCACAGAGAGAGAGAGAGATGCTTGACAGATTACCCCGTGCGCGCGCGGAAGAGACTTGAGCATTTCAATGGGACTCCATTATCACAAATTTAGGAGCGGACATCAACCTCTTTAACCTCGCCGTCAAGGCTTGACGGCTTCCGCGCGGAAAAGAGAGAAACCAGAGGACATGGGGCGTTCGGGCAATCGATCCGTTCTGTTTCGTCCCAGCCTTTACCCAAGTCAGGGTAATCATCGTCCCTCCCCAGTAGGATATTATTGGACCAGCCATTCAGGATCTGGTGCGACTACCACCTCGTCTGCCGTCCCCTCAGCCGATAATGTCAATCTTTTGTCGGCTCCCGCCAGCCCGACCAACCACATCTCCGTGTTCATCCGCGAACAGCCAATCGAATGATCGCGTCGCGTCGTCTAAGCTCGGCAAAGCCTACCCTAGATACCAGGTGGATCGTGGAGTTGACCTTGATTGAACCTGCAGATGGCAGCTCTACGTTTGACGCATGCTGACGAGATAGCTCTGCGTCTGCAAAACCACCCGGGAGCGGATAACCTCAATGACGAGTTGGCACGCAGCTGAGCTTCGCTCAAGCAGACGCCAAGGACGCGTCGTTCTCCTTCTCGGGCCAAAGCTCACAAACAGGAAAGTAGGCCTTCACGAACGACCTGTCAAAAACCCGCGATGCTCCAACTCCGCTCTAAACGCGGAAAAGGGTCACACCCCGGCCACGAAATCCGGGGTTGAGTCCCGTTCAGAGGCAAGTGTGCGGGGGAAGAAGCTGGGGTAAGGCGGAGTAACTCCGACTTCGCCGAGGACAGAACACGTAAAAAAAGGGCTCTATGGACCAAGAATAAGAAATGAGAACACGGGGATTTTATAATCGCGTCTTGCGTACTGAGTGTCTGGACACGATGGCACGACACCTACTCATCGAAACCCGTCAGCGCGTGCATCTCGGGGGAAAAATTCTCAACCATCGGAGATTTGCTTCTGAGAGTGCAATTGTCGGATTCGCGATATGGGAAGAAAAATAGCACTAACCTGAGCTAAAAACCAACAAATGCAACGGGACGAACTCCCGTTAAAACAATGACGACACGGCTTGCAGTTCGGCCAATTTGTGATTGGCCCGGCTGTTAGCCGGAATGGGGACCCATCACCTCACTGTACGGATACCGACAACGACCCCATATTTTCCCCGCAAATTGCGCCAATACCACCGATGGCTCGACTTTTCTTTAACATGGCAGCAGAGGGTTGCTAAGGCTCGGTCCAAGGCATCGCCTAGACTTGCGGCTCGGAGATCAGCAACCGACGAGTGGCCGACCCTCCTTCTGACTGAGCATGAGATATAAAAGGCTGGTCATCAATCTGCAAACCGTTTGAAGAGAGTACAAGAGGCTCCTTTGAAAAAATTGCTGGTCGTAAATAACAGACGTGGCATTATAATTACCATGTACAATAGGTAAGAATGGTATGCGCTAGCGTGCTGCTATCCACATTGGTAATTACAGAGCCATCCCAGATTATATCACACTCATAGGAAAATATTCAAGTAAGAAATGTTCACGTTATTGTCGTAAGAGAGCGTAATGGGCTTAGACGCCAGAGTCCTCCTGGTGAACGGAATCCTTGAGAGCATAAGCGTTCCAGTTGACGCAAGTGCTGTTGAGGGTGTCGGGGTTGGTGATGGCAGGAACATCGTTAGGACGCTCAATGAGTTGGAGAGCTAAGCCAAGGGAAGTGTGCCAGCCGATCTGTCTCTACCGTTAGTTGAGGTCTTGTGACCGTGCGAAATTGGGGGACTTACGTGGCAGTGCATGAGCCAGACACCCGGGTTGTCAGTGTAGAAGCCTATGACGAGGTAGCCGGAGGCGGGCAGCATCGCGACGTCGCGGCGGGGAGCATTAACGGTCTGCAGAGCGATGGAAGAGTCGTAGGTGCCAGACCCCTGACCAAGAATCCAGAAGTCGTGGCCGTGAAGATGGATGGGATGAGGGAGGCTGAGAGGGTTCTGAATGATGAAGTGGACCCAGACGTTGGCCTCGTCGAGGTGGACAATGTTCTGCTGGGTGGAGTAGGTGTCGTTGCCTTCGATGACCTGCTCAAGAGCTATTGTTTTTTGTTAGTAACTTGGTCAAATCAGGGGTGGCTGAAGCAACTTACTCGGGTGACCCCAGTCAGAAAGGAAAGTGCTGTTGTTCAGAGTCCACTTGAACTGGCTGCTGACGACCTGAAGACCGACCGTGAGGGTGTCATCGTAGGTCTGCTTGCCGGCCTCAAGCGCGACGATGGGAACAAGGCTAGACATGGGCTCGTCCTCGCAGCTGTCCGTGTAGGTAGGGACCTCGCCAGTGGGGTCGGCGGTCGAGGAAGCATCGTAGCGAACGATGCCCTTGATGTCGAGGGTGTTCTCGTTCTGAGAGCAGGCCAGCTGAGGGATGGCGCGCAGCCAGTAGTTGTCGACGTTCTGGTTGGCCTTGACGAGAACGTCGTAGCGCTGACCGATACCAATGGAGACGTCCGAGGTGTTGTACGGTTTTATAGGGACGAAGTCTGCGGCGATAACCTCGAGAGTGTGGTTGTCAATCATGAACTTCCAGGAGGTGTCGATAGCGGTGTTCACAAGGCGCATGCGGTAGGTCTTGCCAGCCTCGAAGTTGGTAGTGAAGCGGGAGCCGGCGCCGTCGTACATGCCGGTGCCGTTGATGAGACCAGTGTTAGCGCGGGGCGGGCCGTTGGTGGCAGCCTCGTTGTACAGCTCGTCGCTGGTTTGGTGGAACCAGTCGCTGAGGATGACGGTGCCAAGGTCCTCATCGTAAGGGGCGGAGGCAGGGCCGTTCACAATGATGCCGCCGATGACGCCGTTCCTTAAGAGTGTTAGATGTGAGGGTTTCGACGAAGGAAATTGTATACTAACCAGGCCTGAAGAGAAAAGTGGCTGTGGTACCAAGAAGAGCCGTACTGGGATGCGTGCCAGGTGTAAGTCATTGAGTCGCCGGGAGCAGTCGGGCACTGAGTAATGGAGGCAACGCCGTCTAAAGGCAGTGTGTAAGTCATCATCTTCCTCGCATGTTCCGTTCCGGGGGGGACTGACCAGCCTCATTGGTGTAGTTCTGGCGAATGCCGTGGAAATGAAGAGAAGTTCCGTTGTTCTCCATAGAGTTCCTCAAGTGGACGACTGGAAATTGTCAGTAGGTTGGCCAAACGGGCAAGTCATTGCAAAGATAGGCGTACCGACAGTGTCACCCCAGTCGGCAATGATGGTCGGACCGGGCACGGATCCGTTGACGGCGAGAATCATACGCTCAACACCGTCGGGAGCGGCGGTGGTATTAGTGATGTCGAACCAGTACTCGCGAACAACGCCCGTGTTGGGCGCCTCCTCGTACCAGTTGGTCTGGAGGTCGTAAGTGCCATCCCAGCAAGAAGGGTTGGCGGCAGAGTCGAAGACACAACCCTGACGCTTCTCAATGTCGTTGAAGAAGGACCAAGGAGCGGCGGAGGTCAAAGCCGGAAAGAGGAGTGCAGCGCACCCCAATAGCGAGCTTTTATACATGATGGTTGATGTTTCTGAGTAACGAGTGTAGAAACGAAAGAATGTCCAGTAAGACAGTCAAAGAAGGAGACAAGTTGCCAAAAAACGAGTGAAGGCAAGAGCAAAGGAAGACCAGGCTTGATGAAGCTGAGTGATGGTGATGAGAGAGAAGCGCAGCAGTCGAGAGACTTGAGTTGTCTTTATACAATTCGAGATCCGATCATGACATCGGCGAGATGCCATGGTCTCACCAACTTCGGCTCGCTAGACGATGCCGGATACTCCGACACGAACTCGTAAGCACAGCTATCAGCGTAACCTCGATGTTGCGCTCTGAAGACCTAGTCCGGGGCGAGAGGCCGATCACCCTTGACGAAGGGTTCGTTCCCACATGGGCAGCCTTGATCAGGGGCCGGGTGGGCGAGAGAAGACTGGTTATTGGGCCTTCAGCCACGATGTCGTGCCCTGCCGGCAACGGCGGGCTCCATGATGATATACGGGGAACGTCGAGCATCGAAGCTATACGAGCATTGCTACCCATCTCGACGACGGAATCCAGGGAAAGGTGTCGGACGTGAAGAGCGCCAGGTCCTTGCAGCAATGTCGCACTTTCGCTACCGAGCAGACGACGGAGAATCGCTTGCCATATCCGCCCAGCCACCTGTCATCCTTGACCGATATGAATGACCTGCATGTGGATTGCATAGGCGCTGCTGGTTTTGCCGTACTAGCTCGTGGCCTGTGAGTGAGCGGCTCCATGTTCAAGGTTTTGATCGAAATTGTCACAGCAGTCAGTAACTACTGCTAAGTTTTTATTTATCATTCGGCGTGGAAAAGACCCCGTTTTTTACGGACATAAAGACTACCAAGCTACCAAGTGATCAGCTCCCGTCTCTTGACCCATCTTGGATGTGTGAAGTTCAGGCGGCGAAGAGATGTAAGACAACGCGATTTCAGACCGGACGATGGGCTTACCATCTTAGTCAGTTCTCCATCGAACGTTTGAATTGGCTGATGCGTAGTTCTCCTGACAGCCAGCATCTAGGTACCGAAACGTGCTTCTGTGTGCCTGCATTAGTCCCGCGGAAAGCCAAGACCATCCCCCGGCCGCCCTTCTTGTCTCTTGTCTGATGGATACCCCCAAATAGAGATGACGGGAAACCGGAAAATGGGATGATTTTGACGTCTACTCTGGCCGGACCCTTGCCAAAGCATGGTGTCCAGACCGGGACTTAGAAGAAGACTGTCAGTTCGCTTGAATCCATATTAGGAAATACCAAATTACCGAAGGAGAAACGAGTTAAAACAATAGTAGAGCCTCAATAACTAGTAGCACTCAAGTGGGCAGAGAGTGCTCTGCCCACTCGCTGCCCAATCGCAAAGCTCCGAATGCCAAGCATTACGCGGAATGCCTATTGGCGGGTACGGTGGCGATAGGGAAACGTTGACGGTGAGAAGGGTTGAAGCTAAGGCAGCGGGCAAGGAGAGGTTCGTGAACGTGGCCGAACCCCTGGCGTTCCTCCGCTGACCAGCCCGGCCGAGAAGAGGTTCCTTAGCAAGGGTATCCTTCCATGCCGGCGGTGCGGCGCTCAGCCCGGGCCATAGTGTAGTTGGTCATGGTGAACGTCATCCAATGCAACGGGGCCAATATACGGGGTGGGCGCGTCAAAACCGGCATGGGAGATGATGGCGCTTGTAATGGAAGCGGGGGGACAGTACGAAGTACTTTGGTATGGAGAAGGGGACGAGGAGACTGCTCCAACGTCGTGAAAAGCACATGCCACAGGGTTGCAGCCTAGCTGGGCACTCCCAGGAGTCAAAGGAGAAGAAAAGAAAAATCTGCCCGATGTCGTTCTTAACTCTGTTGAGCCTCTTTGACTCGGAGGAAGTCAACGTCGACCGTCCAACGGCGGTGGGATTTAAATGATGTTTGCATCCGCGTCTGTTCCCCGCGTGTAGCTCGGTCGTGCCAGACCACAATTGCTGTCCAATTCCCACTGATTATCGATGCAACGGTTACGCCGTAGACAGTCTCACTCGTTGCCGAGCATGAGTTGAACCCCCCTTTGATGGAGCTGTTTTGATTTTCGTGGTGTTCGTCCTCCTCGTGGTGTTCGTCGATGTGGCTCTCCTTGCGAAAACTCCTATCCCCTAGGGGAGCAGGCAGGCGGGCATGGGACGAAAAGATAACTTGGCTCGCCGACGGCCGGATCGCCCGCAGGATCTCGATAGCGTAGGACAGGGTACCTCGTGTGGTGAGGGGCGTTTACGAGCGATTCTAATCCGACGACCGAATTGCAGCGATTATAGCGATAAAGCGAATGCGAGGGAGTACTTCGATTCCCAAATCAGTAAAGCTCGGTCGATAGACTTCAATTTCGTGATCATATGTGAGTCTGCTTGATTAGGAGAAGCTCCCGTGAATCCCGTCATTCGCGGGAAGAGGATCGACATGGTGTACTGCGGTATCGGGCCAAAATAAAACCACCCTGTCAGGTGTTTGCAGGCCAGTCAAACCAGGGCCGGTACATCGCTCACACAGCCATTCAGCAGTTAATCCAGAGCCTCGAGTGGGCCGCCAGTCCCCGCGATACCAGCTCCACAGGTTTTACTTACCCATAACACCATAGTATTCGTTGGGCCTCCATACAGGCTCGAATTGCGTGCATAATTTAGTCCCCGCCTCCCTGCAAGTCGAATGTGGGGTCGACAAAGTAATCCCGATGGGAGCAGGGATATTGACCAGGCCTCATCGCGGCGATGTGGGAGCTGGGAGGCTAGCGCTAGGAACGGGTGGATATTCTCGTCTTATTCTCGTCTGCAGTCTGCAGTATGCACGAACTGCACAACCCTGTATGTCGTTGTCGTCGATTCTGCAATATTCTGCGTGTCTCAGTCGAGGTTGGTGGTGATGTGTAAAGGAAACCTAAGGTACATGGCACCTCACCGGGCAAGGACCGTAGTACACTACGTACACTGCCGTAAGAAAACAGCACCGGCGCCTCCGGCCCCTGTCCCCCTGGATCGGCCGCGCAAGCCTGACCTCAGGGTGCAACCGATTTTAGCAGCCCTGGCCCCAACGTTGGCCCTGAAGCAAGGACAGCAGGGGACTCCAGGACGACCGGTGCATAAGGTAACCTTCCAGGTCAAGACAAGTGCCGTCTCCCGCCCTGCATTACGCCAAGCCATAAATCTCCTAGCGCCGGTGGTCAGGGCCCTGAGCCTCCATCTCGATTCTCGACTGTCGACGGACCCCAGCACTGTTGCAACCTCCTCCAGACTTAATCCTAGATTTCCTCGTCTTTAGGAGATGGCAGGTATCACAACTTCACCGTCACGAGCTGCTACGGCGCAGAGAACGACGACGACTACGACAACGACGGCGAGATGTCGACATTTCTGATCTGTTGTAGTATTGCACCATTTGCAATGTACACACAACAAGGGGGGACGACGATCCCAAGCACCTTGACACCCAACACGCACAAATATTCGAACGTCTTATTCCGAACGACTCGCTTTCTCTAACTCTCTCTCGCCGACCCGACCCGACTTGTGATCCCCCGTCTAAACCTCCTGTCTGGAGTCCCTCTCGATTGCCGTTCTAGGGAATAAATTCTTGGCATCTCCAAGCTCGTCCACGACGGCATTGCCGAAATCCCGCACGCCAAACTTTGCTGTGTTATTGCTGCGCATCGTCCCGCCCCTCTCTCTGAGAATAACCTTCTTGTCATGCTCTGACCTTAGCATTAATATTATGGCTTAACGGAAATCACCCGTTGGTGTGCCATTATCGGTTGCAGCCGCCGAGCCTACTGTTACTGTCATTGGCACTTTCGGGAGACACCAGTCCAAAAAATAAAAAAGCAAATGGTGTGCTGAAACCACGCCAGGCTGGCTGCAGGCTGCCAAACTCACCTCGTGCTGGTGTTGATGTTATCCACTGACTCGGACTCGGAAAAAATGCGACACCCTACGCCTGTAGTACGTGATGGAGGTCGATAGCCGCCCACGCGAGATGACTCTGGTCAAGGTAGGTCGGTGAAGGTCCAGAGTGCCGACTTCGCCGCTCTCCTGACCTCTGTATGCGAAACTCATCTGACGATATTTGCTTGTCTACCTGCAGCGCTCCATCCGTGTGGCTTCCCCGAGTCGAGAGAGCCAAGCGACGCGTCGTCCCAGGGCGTCTCTGAAGAATACGCGTGGTGGGGAGCATCAGCCGCTAGCATCGCAACCCACAGAATTCGACATTGCTCGGCGTCTCGCCATCCCGAGCTCTAGGCTCTCTTACTTTGACTCAAAAGAGTCAACTCATCAGCAGTTGTCTTCAACTCCTTTGTGTTAAGGTGGCATAGAATTCCTCTTTAGCCGGCCGGCGTCCATGAAGCGCTCTCTGGTGGGAATGAAGTCTGCCATTCTGCAGTGGGAACGAATCCCCAATCTCTAGCTCGGAAGCGCCCCTCATGTGCAACCCTCCTCTCTCCTTAAAGATTGGGAAACCTGGCAGCCGCTCAGCCCACGGTGGCCCCCAAAACGTCTGCGTACCCCCATCACGAAGCAGGTTTAGCACAATACGGTATCATGACAGCGGGAGCTCGGCAGACTGCATCAAAAGCTAGCGTCCATGCAATCAACCTTTGAACTCCATAAATTCTTGGCTACAGCGGGTCGGGTCGGGGTTCAATGATCGGTCTCGGACAAGGGCCGGGCCCGGCAGCCGGCGCAGGTGAGAGGTGAGTAGACAATGCAACGCGCACGAGGGTCACAGCTGCGTTATCACGAAATAAGAGCCCGGAGGAAATCCATAGTCTCAAACCGCAGCCCTGGAGAATATTGCCATGTCTCTCGATAGCAGCACATGCGACCGCGACATTAGTTTCGAGGTCGCGTGCGGTGGACTTCAGCCCGGGCTGCGAGCCGCCGCATCATCATCATCACCAGGGGCTGCGATCTAAAAGATGGAAGGGAAGCCGGGCGGCTGATCCCCGCTTCGGTCATGTCGCCCCAGGGCCTTCCAACTTTTCCCCCTTCAGCCTACAGGTGTCACGACGGTCGTTGCAGGACCGTAGCTGGCTGCATCGCGAGTATAGGGAGTATTTTGGGATCTAGGGAAGCTATATGTAAGTGGGAGACGACGATATTCCCCCGAGCGGGAAAGCCATGTCCGCCTACGCCGAAGGTGATGGCCTCGCGTCGCAAATCGCCTTCTCTCGATTCGTGGCATCACACGAGCTACCTGACTCCGTAGCCACGGCTGATGCCGGATCAGCTCTTTTAGCGTCAGCGGAACACATGGACCAGAACAGGTCTAGGTTATTGGAGAAAGACGACGCGTCATTCCCGATGTCATTTTCGGCCTGACCTCCACATCTCGTGTCGACTGAAGCCGAAAAGAACTAGTTGACAATAGCTTCACTTGAGGTGTCCTTCGGACCCGGAGTCCAGTCTTCACCAGCTCGGGGTTTGCCAGCGTTTTCGGCAAGGACAACGTTTGGTCGACGGAGTTCACGGGAGGATCCGCATGGAAACATGGATGATTTAAGCATGATTCGGTGATTTACTTGCTTCAAATAAACCTTATTCGATAAACTCTATTCGATGTCAGGGATGACAGCGCCAGCGTTTTCAGTCATCAACGTGACCTGCTAACCGCGCGCTCAACTCAATGTCAAGTTGCAACAAGTCAGTAACTAACACATGCCCGTGACAATCCGCATGCGCTGGGTGTTTGCGATGCAATTCATAAGACATGTGTTTCTCTCTAACACATAAACCATGAAGCCATTAAATCATTAGAGATGAGAGGTTGTGGTAATCCTGAAATCACCAAACTCCGAAGCATCGCCCCGAAATCAAGATATCCATACATTCTTGTCGTTCTGTGCATAAAATCATCTCGTTCGCGTATAGATCGTAGTCGTAGCATCATTACAAGACACCGACGAGCGATTAATTGAACAATCGCTTGAAGATGCCTTTGAGTCCACTCTTTTCCTTCTCTTTGTCCTTCTCTTTCTCGAAGTCCCTAGTTCTCCTCCTCTCGTCCTCACGAGCTCTGCGACGGGAATCGTCCGAGTGAGAATGCTTGGAGCGGGGCTTGTCTTTTACTGCCGCACGTTTTGCTTCGTCGGCAATCTTGTCACGCGCCTTTTCCAGCTTAGCCGTGCCGTCCTCGGAACGGCGGACATGGTGCCTGGAACGTGTTGTGCTTGACCGTTTGGGAATGTCGCGAGAGGCCCTATGTCCTGCCTCGTCATCCATTGGCAAGTCGTTCTTGAAAGGGGGAGGGTCCCGGGGAGGCGTTGTCGATGAGTCCGCGCCTTCCATGTTCTTGACGCTGAAGAACCTCCTCTTTTCGGTTTTGTCTGGCGAGGCTTCTCTAGGCTCCCTCCTGCTGGATGTCCGCTCCGGTCGGTACTCCGAGGTGCTGTGGCGACGAGAGCGGCGACGACTGCGTTCCACGGGCTCCTCTGGATTGGGGACCGCCTCTGGCTCCTTGCCCTTGTGGCGACTTCGATCTCTCTCTTCTTTCCCGCGCGCTCTCTCGCGCTGACGCTCCTTCTCTTTGCGTCTCTCCCTCTCCCTCTCCCTCTCCCTCTCCCTCTCCCTCTCCCTCTCCCTCTCCCTCTCCCTCTCCCTCTCCCTCTCCCTCTCCCTCTCCTGATCATGTTGCTCCCGCTCGGCTTCAGCTTCTCGCTCGCGCTGGCTCTGCCGTGCAAGTCGCCGTTCTTCTTTGCGCCTCTCATGAGCAAGTTGCTCCTCGGGTGTACGTCCGGAGCGGCTGCCCCTCTCAGTGCGCTCACTTCGCTCGCTCCGTTCGCTGCGATGGCGGCGGTGGGAAGTACTCTGGGGACTGTCCGAAAATCCACTGTCTTGTCTCTTCGGAGTTCTCGGCGGGGTGCTGGGTGCTGCCTCACGGGAATGACGAGATCTTTCGCTGTCTGCCCGGTGTCTTCGGTGGGAGTGACCGGAGTGCGATGAGTAACGTCGGTCGCGATCGCGGCTTTCCTCTTCACTACGGATGCGACTCGAATAGGAGGAGGAATGGTGGCGGTGTCTACGGTGCTTTTCGCGAGACTCAACTTCTTTCTTTTCTACAAACTGGTTAGCATCAATTTCATCGAATATGTCCGCTCCCATAGTGGTAGTACTCCTGCGTCTGGAAAGAAGGCTCGGTAGGATCCTCGAGAAAAATGGCCGATCCTTCTTCGGCCTCATCTTCATTTGCTGTTCGAAGCTTGGCATCGCCTTGACCAAGGACCGAGATGAGGGACCGTTTAGCGGATTGAGAGCCTGGGCCGTAGCGTAAATGATCACTGCCGCCGCCACAAGTTCTTCAGCTTGAGCAACTGAGAGCTTGCGTTGCCGCCTGAGAGCCTTTTGCCTTTGCTTGAAGGCTGGAGAAGTGGGATCGCACAGGTCAGGAAGGACCACTACTGGTGTAGAAGGCCTCAGACCCCAGACTGAGCTGTCTGTGGTGTCGATGGGTTCGGGATCCTGCTTCGAATCTTCATCTGCTGGTGATGATATTTCCCTGTGCTCCTCTGGCTCCGGTACGGGGGCATTCTCGTCGCTCGTCTCAATGTCATGCTCCTCAACCGTCATTTCTGGCTCGGGCAAAACATCGTCGTCGGGGCTCTCGCTTGTAACGTCCGGTTTTTCCTGACTGTCCTGGTCTTCCTCCTCTGGGTTGTTTCCTTCTTGTCCTTCCCGTGTGTCTCCATCGGGCGTTTCGGAAGGAAGGGTATTCTCACCTGTTTTCTCTTCACCAGCAATTGGCCCAACTGTGTCTTTGCTCTCCTCTGCATCCAAAGATCTTGTCTGCTCACCCTCAGGCAGGGATTGATTAGCCACGACGGCAGCAGCTGCTGCAGCAGCGACTCCCGCGGCAATGTCGGGGGCATGGCTCTCCTCTGCGGCATCGTCAGGTTTCTCCTCAATGACAGGCTCTGACAAAGCCTGCTCGAGCTGCTCTTCACTGGGATGCTCTTCGCCGGGTTGTGCTTCGACATGCTGCTCTTCCATGGGCTGCTCTTCGACGGGCTGCTCTTCGACGGGCTGCTCTTCGACGGGCTGCTCTTCCACGGGTTGCTCTTCCACGGGTTGCTCTTCCACGGGTTGCTCTTCGACGGGCTGCTCTTCGACGGGCTGCTCTTCGACGGGCTGCTCTTCGACGGGCTGCTCTTCGACGGGCTGCTCTTCGACGGGCTGCTCTTCGACGGGCTGCTCTTCGACGGCTTGGTTTTCGCCAGGTTGCTCTTCGACGGGGACTTGTGCAAGCTGGGTTCCATCGATGACTGGAGTTTCACTTGGTTCCTCGTTCGTGACAGGTTGACTAGGATGTTCGTCTAGAGTCTCCTCAACAGCAGATGTTTCCAGCTTGGTCTCCTGAGCCTCAGAGACTTGTTCTATCTCCTTGTTTTCTGTGTTCTCTTTCGCGGCTGAAGGTGAGCCGTTGGAGTCAAGCTCTTGATTTGTGGTCTGTCCCTCGCTGATTCGTGCATCGGGTACATCTGGGGCAGAGTCGCTGCTAGGCTCGGCGGCAGGCTCAGCGGGCTGCTCTTCTGCAGCTGGGGCCACCATTTCTTCCTCGACAACTTGGGCCTCACTTGGCTCCTCCGTCGTGGCAGGCTGGCTGGGCTCTTCGTCGACAACAGTGGGTTCATTGGTATTCTCCACGGTAGCGGTAGGTGCTGGCTCACTGTCCTGGACCTCAGTGACAGGTTCTGTCTGCTTGTCTTCGGCATTTTCGTCAGTTGCCGGAAGAACCGAAGCTTCCTCGTTTGGTACAGGAGATTCGCTGGGCTTCTTATCCTGCTCGATGATATGGGGATCGGGTAGCTGCTCCTCCGTAACGGGGGCCTCCTCATTCGGCACGGGAGACTCGCTGGGCTTTTTATCCTGCTCGACGATAGGGGGATCAGCTGGCTGCTCCTCCGTAACGGGGGCCTCCTCATTCGGCACGGGAGACTCGCTGGGCTCGTCATCCTGCTCGAGGAGAGAAGGATCGGTTGGCTGCTTCTCTGTAACAGGAGGATCAGAGGCCGTCTGCTCTTCGACAATAGCGTCATTGGGCGGTTGTTCGTCCCCATTGGCTGCCTGGTCGTCTGTAACCGGAGCGTCGGCGGAAGCAACGGGCTCCCCAGCAGTTTGCTCCTTTTCCGTCTCGTCAACAGCGGGCTCGGTACTTGGCGCGGCGATTTCTTCGCTTTTGCCTGTCTCGTCCGCTGGCTGCAAGTCGGATTGTGGTACTTCCGTGACGTCGTTGGCGTCCTGGCTCGGCTGGTCATCTTCTTTGGCGACGCCCTCCGTCTCCACCTCTGCTTCAGCCTGATCGGGCGAGGGCTCAGAGTTTGCCTTCTCGTCAGTCTCTTGAACTTCGTTTGAGTCGGCAACGATTTCACCCTCTGGCTGTTTCGCGTCCTCGGAATTTGTTGGAGAATCCTCCGGCTCAGCGGATGCAGTAGCCTGCTCGGGAATTTGTTGTTCTCCTTTGCCACCATTGTCAACGACTGCCTCAGGAGCTTCTTCGCTTTCCTTGGTGTCGTCTGCTACTTGAGCGTCGGCTTGAGGGGGCTGCTCGTCGTCGGCGTCCTGGGATGGCTGGGCGGGCGTATCTTGTTTGCCCGATGGAATCCCGTCCGTCTGAATCGCATCTGGCTGCGCCTCTTCGACAAGAGGGGTGTTTGCCACCTCGCTGACATCTTGAGGCTGGGAGCCGGCCTGTTCGATCTCGGTACCATCGGTAGCCTCTGAACTCGGCGGAAGGTCGGATTGCTGCGCTTCTGGTTGCGAATCAGATTCTGGCGTGTCCTCAACCTCCGTGACATCAGGCTGCTTTTCTTCGACGCCGCTAGGGTCTCCATCAGGCGTCTCAGCTTCTAGTTGTGAATTGGGCTGTGGCGTTTCATCAACTCGTGGTGTGTCCTCGATTTCAGTGGCAACCGGCTGTGGTTGTTCATCAATTTTGGCAGTCTCATCAACAGGCTCCGCACCGCCAGCTTGACTCTCTTCAGACTCGGCCTGTTGACCGGCATCTGCAGCAGTTGCAACCTCTGCTTCTTGGCTGGATGGAGGATCGAGGGGAGCTTCCTCGGTCTCCACGGCTTCCTCCACATTGTCATCTGCCTCGGACAGAATCGGCGCCTCGGCAACATTGTTTGTTGGCGCTCCTGTGTCTTCTTGGGGAGGATCTGAGCTTTCATGTCCGTCTGAAGCTGGTGGGGGAATGTCGGAGTCAGGCTCATGGTTTTGAGCAGGGGCTGGTGGTTCGGGGCTTGGTTCGTCGTTGTCTCCCTCAACTTCCGGTGGAGCTTGTTCTTCCAAGGCTGGTGCGGAGTTGTCGGGCTGGCTATCGGCCACGGTCTCTCCATCAGTGGCCTGAAGCTCCGGAGAGGTCTCAGAATTGTCAAGAGTGGCATGGGACTCGTTAGGGGCTTCGGCGTTCTCCGCGGCAATCTCTTGGACTGGATCGCTGCTATTCGCGTCGGCGGGGGGATCTCGAGTGGCCCCATCTTCGACTTCAGCAGGAGTGCTTTCCGCCTCGTTTTCGATGCTGGCCGTGTCGTCAGGGGTATCTTGACTTGCCCCATTATCGGCCTCAGCGGGAGTAACTTCGACCTGGTTTTCGATGCGGTCCGTGCTGGCGGGAGGATCTTCAGTAGTCTTATCTTCGACCTCAGCGGGAATCTTTTCGGGCTCATCTTCGACGCTGGCCGTGTCTGCAGGGAGATCTTGAGCGGGCCCATCATCGGCCTCGGCGGGAGTACTTTCCACTCCGCTTTCGATGCGGTCGGTGGCAGGAGGGATGATTTCAGCCTCGTCGTTACCGGCTTGGTCTTCCGGGCTGGCATCGGGTTCATTCGCAGCTTCTGTTTGTTTCTTAGTATCCTGGAAACCTGCAACTTGGCTCGTTCCCGGGAAGGTGTATCCTTTGCCGTCGCTAATCATTTCGTACTGGTCCATACCTTCTGTTGACACTGGTGCGTCTTTCTGACCGTCTTCGTTGGCCTCCGGAGTTGGAGTTTCATATGGCTTGGAGCTCTCGCCATCAACCCCAGCGCTTGGTGCGTTAGCGTCATCATCGTTTCCGTTTCCAGGAGTATTGGTGCCGTCGTTTTGCTCCGTAGGCTCGTCCAAAGACTGCGTCACTTCCAATTCTGGATCCTTGGTTGGGGCCTCGGATTTATCGCTGTCCTCAGGTGGCTGGTTGTTCGCATCTTCCTGCACAGCGGTTGGAACAGTCTCGCTACCGTTTTCGCCTTCCTGCTGGATGGTCGGAGGTTGGTCTTCCGTTTTGGCACCAGTGTCTTGCTCCAGGTTGGAGTTAACGGGCTCATCAGACTTCTCGCTGTCCTCCTGTAACGGAATCGACTCTGACTGCGTCTCAACTGGCTCTGGAGGCTTTGGACGGACATCATCTGTCGATTCAGGGGCATTTTGAACCACGGAGTCCGTGGCAGGTTCGGCCTGGCTTTCAGATTCACCCGGAGGAGGGTCGTTGATCTGGCTGTCTTGGCTCGGGGGCTCCTCAACTGGAGCTGCCCGGGCTTCTTGTTCAACTTCAGGAAGGTCGCTGGTCTCTGTGTCTCGGCTTGGCGATTCCTCAACTGGAGTTGCCTGGGGCTCCGGCTCAATTTCAGTAGGAGTGTCGCTGGTCTCTGTGTCTTGACTTGGGGACTCCTCAACTGGAGTTGCCTGGGCCTCTTGTCCAACGACAGCAGAATCATTTTCAGAAGACTGTTCTTGGGGTTCAACAGCTTGCTGAAGACCAGGTTTGTCGCTCTCTTCCAATTTATGGTCCAAGACGTTGTTGGCTTCCTCAGATCCAGCCTTATCCGACATTTCAAGCTGCTCAGCCTTGTCTGCGGTTTCCTTCTCAGCCTCCTCTACATTGCCTAGCTGCGGAGGATTTGAGTCGGGGTCTTGTGCTTGTGCAGGCTCTTGCGTCTGCGTTTCTTTGACCGGTTCTTGCTCTCCACTCTCGATATTAGCCGGCGGCTCGGAATTGGGCTCCTCAACTTGCTCCTCATTGCTTACTTCAGCAGGCGGTGAACTTTCAGGAGCGTCCGACTGCGTCTGTTCAAGAGGGGCTTGTTCGTCTTGGTCATCCCTTGCCGGAGGGTCGGTCTGCGCAAGATGCTCTAATGGGTCTTCCTTGGGTATGCTCTCATCAAGAGTCTCCTCGGGAATGCTTTCTTGAGGTGTGTTGTCCGTTTCTTTGGGTTGCTGCTCAACTGGCTTATCCTCTGCGGCGCTCTCGGGCGGTGTTGCAACTACGGGTCGATCGTCAGGGATCTCGCATGAAGGCTCCTGACTGACAATTTCTTCACCGGGTACATCTCCAGCAACATCGCTTGGCGGGGCCGGGTCGCCTTCTTCAACCTCTGGCTGAGAGACAGCTTCTGGGTCCGCTTTCTCGACTTCCTGGCCTTGATCGACTACATCCACAGCTTCGACAGAGGCTGGTGTATCCTCAGTCTCCTCAGTGACCTCAGCTGAACTTGGATTGTCCTGAGATGGCTCCTCAGGCTGGCTAGGAGGTTCGGTTACTTCCAGAGCCTCAGGAGCATTTGGCGTGCTGTCCGTTGTCTCTGTAGATTCGGCGAGATCCTGACTGTCGTTATCCAACTTGTCAGGTTGCTCCGGAGTCTCAGGGACGATTTCGATTGTCGTGCCCTCTTGTTTCTCTGTAGACTCAGCGGGAGAGGGATTGTCCTCTTGCACCTCACTAGGTTGCTCTGAGGCCTCAGCGATGATCGGCGCGCTCTCCGTCGTTTCTGTAGGCTCAGCGGGAGCGGGACTGTCCTCTGGCACCTCAACCGGTTGGGCAGAGGCCTCAGGGACAATCGGCGCACTCTCCGTGGTCTCTGCAGATTCAACAAAGGCCGGACTGTCGTCATTTTCCTCCGCAGATTCGGGAGGACCTGGCTCGCATGCCGATTTGTTGTTATTGTCCTCATCCGTCTTCTCCGGAGTTTCAGTGACGGTCGGCGCGCTCTCCGTTGTCTCTGCAGATTCATGGGGAGCGGCAGCGGAACTGTCGTTGTTCACCTCCGTAGACGCCGGGATATCTGGCCCAGAACTTGGTTTATCGTTGTTCTCGTCAGACTCAGGAAGTACTGCATCACTCGTAGATGTAGGACTGGTCTCGGTCTTCCCGCCTGAAGTATCGCCGGTTGGGGCATCCTCGGCGGGCGGTTCACTACCAGCCTCAACAGCGGTTGAATCGTGTTGTACGACTTCGTCGGATGGTGCTTCCTGAATGGGAGGCTCGCTGGGCTCCTCTGCTACCTCAATCGAGCCTTGATGCTCAGGCTGAGCGTCCACCGAGAGCTCGCTGGCACCCTCGACAGCAACCGCATGTGACTTACACTCGTCTTTATTTTCCCCAGGATCGGCGACGGGCGGAGAATTGTCGCTTGTAGGGTCACCCTCGGGCTTGTCTTCTCCGGTAGTGTGGGCAGTTGCATCACGATCTGACGAAGGAGCTGGAGTCTCGACATCTTCGCTTGCCGCCTGCTCTGGGAGATCAGGCGTCGCTTCGGCAGATGGGAGATCCTCAGGCGCGTCAAGCGTAGCTGGCTCAGCTTCTGCTGGAGGCTGTTGCGCGGGGGCGTCTGGATTTTCATCTTTCTCGGCCGGTGTTGCGTCCTGCGTCGGCTCTGTCTGCGGCTCTTCCGATGGAGTTACCTCTCCAGTAACAGCAGGAGCTTCGTCTTTCTCAGCCGGTGCTATGTCCTGGATCGGCTCTGTTGGCGGCTCCGTTGGCGGCTCCGTTGGCGGCTCTTCTGAAGGAGGTACCTCTTCGACGACAGTGGGTGCGTCTGGGTTTTCGTCTATCTCGGCTGGTGCCGTGTCCTGTAATGGTTCCGCCGGTGGCTCTTCCCAGGCAGGTGCCTCTTCGACGGCAACTGGGGCGTCTTGTTTCTCTGAGGAATCAGCGTCAGATGCCAAAACGGCGGCACCGGTGCCAGCAGCGACGGCGACAGCGGCTCCGGCAGCATCCGCGTTGCGTGAGTCGCCCTTCTCGTCGCCCTGAGGCTCCCTGACGCTGCGATCGGTAGCCGGAGCGGGATCGACAACGAGGCTGTCCTTCTTGCTCCCGACTACTACCTCAGGCGGCGGGGTGACCGGCTCGTCCTCCATTTTCGGCTTGACTTCCTCTGCGGCGGGGGGAGGAGGTGGAGGTGCAGAGGAAGTCGAGTTGATGCTGTCGATCGTCTCGGGTTCTGGGTCCTTTACGCCCTTCTTCTTTTTCTTCTTGTCCTTTTTCTTGTCTTTTTTGCTTTTGGAGTCTTTAGAGGATTCCTTGGCGGTCTCCTTCGCAGACTGCTTCGACTTGGGAGAAGAGGGCGGGTCTTGGACGACGGGTTCTTCCTCGATTATCGGCTCGCGCTCAAGTTTTGGTTCCAGTTCCGATTCCAATTCCTGATTTTGATCTGGCTCGACGGGCGGTGGGGGCGGCGGAGGAGGATGAGGAGTAGCGACGGCTTCCTCCTTCTGTCCCTTCCTTTTCTTCTTCTTCTTGTCCTTCTTGGAAGTTGTCGGCGCCCACTCGTCCTCGGCAATGACGTTCTCTTGAGGGGCTTCTGGTATTGCAGGGAATTCGTAGGGTGATGGGACTTCGTCGTAGATCTGAGAGGAAGAAGAAGCAGCAGCAGCCGCTCTCTTGTCCTTTTTGCTCTTCTTCTTGCTCTTTTTGCTACTTGTCGGAGCTGACTGCGAGTGATATGTCACCCCGTTGGCGTACACGTCGCCCTCTAGAAATTAAAAAGAGTTAGACATCAATGCGAGACTTTGAAAGTATCTGTAAGTAGCTTACCATTTTCCAGCTCTGAATCGGAGGCTTGGAAGTACTTGACGTTCGAGAAGTCTTGTGTCTGAACTTGGCCCCAATCAAGGTTCACCCGGTAGGGGCAGTAGTCGACGCTATCTTCCGAATTCATGCTTCCGGGGCCTCTTGAGACTGGGTGTCCTTGCCTGATCCGAGATGATCAATGCTGATCGGGGGAAGGATGGTCTGATGTTGTCCGTGGCGCAGACTTTGGTGGTGATTGGCCCGGAGGGTAGGGATGTGAGTGAGATTGGGTTGTTTTGTGACTCTCGTCGGGTTTCTCAAAAGAAGTTCTTGTCTTGGTGCGGTGCCCAAACCTGAGTGAGAAGTTCGAGTCTTTTGGGCGGGTATCGCGAAACTAGAATGCAAGTACAGATTGGTATCTTTGGTCGCCTATGAGACGGCCGTAGCTGTGTAAACAGACAAGAGTGTGTTATCGATTTTGGTTCTGACCGGGAAGCAGCAGGTTTGTTGTCTCGGCTTGACAATGGATAGAGTTGGGAAATAAAAGACAACAGATGACGAGATGCGAGCTGTCCACGACACCCCGGGATCGCACAAATGGGCCAAGTAGTGGGAGGGGTCAAGAAAGCAGGGGGGAGCTTTACCAAAGGTGTCAAAGATCACAAGCATCACTGGCTGGCGGCAGGGTACAGGGCGCGGGTAAGGGGTCCCTGACGCAGGCGTACCCCACGTCGTCCCCACGAATGGAGCCAGAATGGGGCATTCTCAAGAGTCCAAGTGATCAATCGTCGTGCTTGGGAGCCATTGGCTCGAGTGAGGCAGGAGGAGCACTGGCGCCACGTCGCAATTGGGTTGAAGTTGGACTGGGGGTTGCGGCCCTTGGGGATTTTCGAGGGGGCTTAACTGATGGGATGGATGATGTGACGGGAGACAGGCGAGACATAATGGAGGTGAACATCGGACGGACTGGAAGAACGAGGCGGAGGAGGGATGATGGCTGCCCAACGACGATGCAATTAGGACGGAGCGGCCAACCGGTATAACATGACGTGCCGGCAGCACGTCGATGGGCATAATTATCGATGATTCCGCCAAGGTATGCGGTTTTATTCTTTGCGGCCTTATCCCTTTTCGTCGGGATTCGTCCGCTGCGTTCCCTTCTCGTATCCGTCTGCTATCAAGCAAGTCCCTTATTCTCCAGACAGACCGCTCAACGTCTACCGTTACGGTTCGACTCGAAGTCGAGTTTTGGCGCGTTAGTGCGTGGTCTCCCGTGTCTTATTCTGAAGCTAAGCGACCAGAAGAATAAAGATGCGAGACAAGCGCCATGACACAGATCCAAGACGTAAAGCCGTGATAGGGTCCTAGAACTTTCAGACGTGGGAAGTTGCCCCGAAAAGTTTAGGGTATTCCCGGTTATTTCTGCTTGCTCTGGTTTTTTTTTTTTTTTTTTTTTTTTTTTCCGCCCAGCGGTTGTGAGCCATGCGGTGCTGCGCTGGTCGTCAATGTCTGGCCCAGCGCAACCATACGTATCGGGAAATAGGAACAGGGAAGCTTGATGGGCCGGCCCACTGGCGCCAGGTAATCCTTATCGACGGCTCCATTGTGCCTGTCAGGAAACCAGGAAACGATTGCCGACGGAAGAGGCACCCCCCAATTGACTGGCCTGTCATCCGTTGTTCGAGAGGATGGAGGGTGAACGAGGGAGAACCCGCGGGTTGGCTACATGCAGTCGAGGGACGTTGCGTGCGTGATTCCGTGACAGCGTCTGGTATCAGTAGTAGGACAGCTCCCACTGTTCTAGACGCAGGCGTGTTGTAGTGGGGTTTGGAAGGCATAAAAAAGCGCGGTTTGTCTCTCATCGGCCATTAAAACCCGGTCAGCGACGTGCAACGTGGCCCGCCTGAGTGAGGCTCGCCTGTGAAGATCCCTGCAGTAGAGTCCGGACCGCGGGCTGGCAGGAGGGTCGGGTGTGACGGTGGTGACAGTGACTGTGGCACCAACAGCCGCAATGGTGTGGTTGGGCTGCGGCTTGTAGCGGATTGTAGACGAAGGTACAGCCGTGAGCTCTCTGTCTTCCAATCCAAGAACCTGAAAACGAAGTGTGGCTTATGAACAGGATGAAAGAGCAGCGAGTTCGTCGTGATCATGCCAGCAAGTCAGCAAGCCTAGCTTCCTTGGGAGATGACCTCTCGGAAGCCATGGGTCTGGTGAGGGCGAGGAAGGAGGTGCGGGTTGGACGGAAGATTTGACCAGAGCCAGATGCAGAGCCGTCAAAAGTCTCTGGTGAGGTTGGGCCTGAATGTCGCGGTGGATGGCTGAGGTAACCGCATGGCTCCTCCCGAAGTTCGAACATCGGTTGCGGCCCCGAGTAGCTGTGCGGCGAGAGTGCGTCGCTCAGAGCGGCCGATGCCCATTGGTGCTACTGATGCCCTGCCAGAAGCCGACTGGATCCGACGACATGAGGGAGAAGCGATGGGCCGCAAAAGTCGAAACTAGGAGGTTGGTTGGGCGCTAACAGTACAACGGAAAACAACGTGGCTGGGTTGTGCCAACTCAACTTCTGGCCAATTAACGCACCGCGGTCAGTCCAAAGTGAAGTGACGAGGATTGTCCAGCTCTGTAGCAGCAGTGGATAGCAAATCGCGGTCAGCTGGGCTGATAAGGCATGAGGCACTCGATGAGGCCATCGCGATATCGAAGTAATATCGAGTATGTGATTATTGAGAACACAAGGCGAGGAAGAGGGCTGGCGATTTTTGTGTGCTGTGGCGCGATGGTGATGGCGGTGAGGTTGCTCGATCGCGAGGTCTGTTGTTGTTTATGCGAAAGAGTGACCATCCATGGATGCTTCCAGGGCAGAAAAAGAAATTGAGTTGGCAACTTGAATTTCACCCTTGATCCTTCGAATTCTTTTTCCAGAAAGCCGGTTTCGCTGTTCTGGAAGGACGCATGGGCCGCTGTCACGTCACTGCCAGTAAGGTAGGCACCTCACTTTGGGAGGCCGTTGTTACCTTTTAGCGTACCGTTGGGCTGGTGTGCCTGTCCTTAAGTGCCCTGATTAAGGTAAACATCTCAAGTGGATACTGATAAGATGGAAGTATCGGTATCCCGGTCACCACGCAATCTCAGCGCGAGTTGGACTAAGGTGCACTTCCGCCTCATCTCCCACCGCCCGCTTCTTCAGCAGTCGTCCTTGACGCTCTCCGGCGATGCCAACCACCAGCACACCGGCCGCCTCGACTTGCTGGCTGCCAGCGGTCATCCCTAACAATTTTTGCATTGACGAAGCGCGAAGCCTCATTTTCTTCCATTTTGATAATCGAACCCACAGTATCATGGAGATGACAAGGAACTCATCACCACCCGTATCTTAGACCCAACTCACGATGCATCATCCAACACAGTGAAGCCCCGCTGTCCAAAGGAGACCATGACTTGGGTCGGGGCTCCAACTCACTGCCACCCACCGAATACCTTACTATGAAAGTGGAAGTGCTCGTACCTTTGGCTATTCATCATCACGATCGGTCACTCCTGGCGACTGGGCGGTGCGCCTACCTAGGCACGTGAGCACCGGCTTCTGTCCCGGTCCCGGTCAAGTGGGACCCTGCCCGAGCCAGCAACTTCGTTCAGGTGGACCACCGTTGATGTCTCGCGCCCACCGTTCACCGGACCAGGCGCCGCCGCACTGCGGCCGCATCTCTGGCGCATGAGCCAAGCAAACCTGTGTGGCCTCTAACTCTTCAATATCATGTTGTTATGTTGCTGTACATCGTCTTTCTAGCTTCTCAACAAAGTTCAATATGTGTTCTATGAAGACTTAGACGTAGACGTAGACTGTCAAGTACCCTCCGGCGGCGCAGAAAAAAACTTGTCAAACTCCCATCAGCCTCCACAACCGCGAAATTCCCATCGAATAACGCCCAAGTGCCCCAAAACGCCAACGCCAGTACACAGGTCTCGTGGGAAAGGGTCTACTTGATGGCTGGAAAAAGCATGTGAATGAGGGCTACGCCAAGAGCGTCGTCGATGCAGCGCGCTTGTGTGCCCACCGTTGTGTGTGCAGCATCACTTCCCTCGGGGAGGGGGCCATTCGCCTTGCAATTCTCACCTCTAAAGCGCGCCACAGTTCAATCCGTGCCTCCCGAAGCCCCATCCCAAACCAGGAATGCTATGCCTCCGCTCTCCATCATCCCCGTAGGATATCCAGAAGTCTTGAGCCCCTTACATGGCCATCTCCGCCTGCAACTTGCGGAGTTCTGCTTCCTCGTCGTCCTCTTCGGCGACCGCCTTGCCTTTGACTGGACACTATGCGTTAGCTCTGCGATCTAGGTCAGGCAAAGACGGTAAGGATGCCTTACGCTCTCCGTTTGCAGCAGCGGGCATGCGGTGTACGGCGTCCGATACAGGCACCGATCCAGTGCTGATCATTTGCTCGTCCAACTGCTCCTGCTGCATCTGCTCCAGCTCGTCCTCCAGGTCCTCGTCGATGATATTGTCCGTCTGGCCCGTTGTGATGGCGTTGACAATCTCTTCGCTGAGCGCATTCTGTTCTCGAAGATCCTCCCTACGATGGTATTGTTAATTCTCGTCCGACAAAGGGTTAGAGAATAAACTTTGGGTACGTACATGGTTTGGTCCACCTTTTCGACCGTGAGCTTGCCGTGGATGCCCTTCATCGCCTGGCCGGCCTTCTCCATGGCCATCAGCGTCTCGCGGTTGATATTTGCCGACTCGATAGCGTTGATCTGGGATTCCAGTGTCGTGATTTGGGAGATCGTCTGCTCCAAACTGTGTTCGTGGCCCTTTTTGCGACGCAAAGCAGCCTTGGCGGCTATCGGGGTGAATCGTCAGCAGTCACCCTACGCAATATATTGCTGAGACTACGCACCGTTCTTATTGGTGTTGACGTTCTTCCTTGCGATAGCATCTTGCTCGTCCATCAGCGTTTGCAAGTGCTTTTCCCTTTTTTGCAGCATATCAAGCTGAACCCGTAAGCCAAGGATCGCATCTTTGGCATCGTTCTTCTTCTTGGCGCCACCGCCGCCGCCAAACCAGCCCCAGACACCAGACATGATGATGTTTGCTTGACGGTTTTCGGGGTGAACTATAGCGAATAGGGATGTTCGAGGGGGTCGAGTCGCTTTTGAGGATGTGCGCAGGCACCTATCGGTCAAAGGCAGCCGTGATAATCGGATGCGTGGCAGTCAACCGAAGTTTGATGGCGGGGTACCGAAACGGGACGCAAGTGGGCACCAGGCGTCGTCAACAAACCGCGGAGACGGTGAAGTTTATTGTGGGACTCGGTTGAATGAGGCTCTAGATCGTGCGACGAAGCACTCGCGGCTAGCAGGTTGAGATGTCGCGGGGTCGATAGGCAGAAGGCTGAAAGATAGGATCGAGGTACGTAGGCAGGTATTATGCAAGCTCCCGACTGGCCTAGCGATACCGTTTAGTGGGCGGCGGGCGATGACGGTGCTTCCAGCAACAATGCCCGCCTGATTTAGCCGTGGCTCAACCGGTCAGATGATCACTAAGCACGTGATCTCTTGTGTGGCCGTATCGGCGTCTTATCGCCTTATCATAGCTTTCTGCTTACCTAACCCGACTCTCAGCGCCGATCTGCGTTTCAGAGGGTTCAAGAACAGAAAAGGCCAGGAGCTGTAGAAGGCAGCCGTTTCATTTTGTCACAACCAGCAATACGTTAATTTCAACAGCTTTTTATTTGCTTGGCTGCGCAGATATTGAGCGTTTGCTGAAGACAACATCTCGAGGTGCAAAATGCTACATGTAAGACCAACGCTGGACTGACAACCACATCAAGGATGTCGAGAGGTCCATTGCCCTCCCAGCTCTGTCTCTTGTCAGACCTGTCTTCTAAATCACCGGGCGACAAGGTTCGATTTCTAGGATGGTAAGACGCCCGCTTATGATAATCAGGTCCATAGGCAATGAAGCTCCACTGAAATCGTCTCAACGGGAAATTTCCCGTGATCATTACTGTTCTTTCCGCTGACCTGGCTCCAGTGTTACCTCGTACTCGACGGAAACGGCAGTGCTTACTTTGGAGCACAATCTTCCTCGGGGGCCCAACGTCAAGGCATTTGTCAACGTGGATCTTCTTCTCGGGACCATCAAGTCTGACCAAACACGTATCGGCGAGTGGGTGACCGTGGTTGGCTATGTCACCCCTGCTCCTTCGGGAACGCGGGCCAAAGGGACGAGCCGCCATCCGCAGAACGTGGCAGTTCAGGCGCTGCTTCTCTGGCCTGCCGGGCCTCTTAATCTTCAGCGCTACGAAGCCAGCTTTGGAAAGGCACGATAAGAAAATTCGCTTGAGGACGCCATCGACGCTCTAGTAAGACAGAAGCAAATCACCGACTTGGCTTGAAGACATGTCAACATGAGCCTTCCTCACGGCATGAACAAGCAGACGTGTCAAGCAAGCATTCTTGTCACCATCTTCACTGGCCAGTCTCCTGTCGCAGATTGGTTGTTTGGTTACGCTAATTATCGCCATTTGATGATGAAGTTCACTGTCCTATCAAGGATGGATCAGGATGGATCCAGGCCCCAAGATTTGAGGCCGACGCGGACCGAACGGGGCTTGGGTCTTCGCATGTCTTTGGAAAGTCCTTACGATCAGGCATCCTAGAGGAAAACACGTGCGATTCTTCTGGTCTTCAACTACATTTTGGCTCGGTTCCATGCATGATGTCTATTCGGGAAATGCAATACGTACGCCTATTGGGTATATGGGACAAAAAGCTAGCTGGTCGCATCCGTCGGTGCTGCACTTCGCTGTCCGCCTCTTGCAACAAATCCGCATACACATACCTCTTAGGAGCAATGGCCAGGCAACGCCGGAGTTTTTTTGGCCGTCACCATTGGACCCCAGAACGGACAGATGGCAGCCTGTTTCTGGATGAGTCTGGGATCGATAGTCCCAATCAGACAGACTTATTGATACTGCTTCGTTCGCATGTTGTCCAACCAGTCAAAGACGGTGAAGTTCCGGTCGGATCCACTGGCCGCTGCAGCCACCAGGCCACACGTACGGAATCCACCCCTCACCAGCGACGAGACCTTCTTTGCGTCTGGCCTCGCCTCGAATCATCGAATCCCACAAATTCCTGCCGTTATGCACGAAAGGGCTAAACCGGCCGCCTGCAACGCCTGGGTCGTTTATGTGCTAAGATCCAAAAATCTGGCCCAATCTGAGATCTCGATCAGTATTGTCGGCTCCACCGGACCGCTGGACTTCACTCGCGTCGCCTATCGTCGTAACGCCGATGCCGCTCCTGGCTTCGGTGTGCCTCGTGTCTCCTTCGCGACGAGTCGTTCGACCCTCTGGATATTACCACCGGTTGATGAAGCGGCCTCTTGAGGGGCTTGTCGGCTTCTTGCGACTTGATCGCAGCCTGTCGCTCCCACATCTCCTTGGACTTTCTGCAGATATCGTCGATCTGCTCCTAGACCGGCATGGATGGTTAGCGGCCTGCACAGTCTGTGTAGGTGGTAGGGATCCGATGAAATGCTCACATCTGTCAGGCAAGGTCCTGGAGTGGTGATGAGGAATCCATCTTCGCCCTGTTGATGCTGTGAGAGGCGTCTCGAGCACCGTAGTGAGATGTTCACACCTCGTTTGTGTACGGTCTGACCGTTGCGTCCGGGCCCAGGTAATATGGGAGCTCTTGGGTGATGATCTTCTTGTGGATGTCCAACCGCGGAATCCAGTATCTGTTCATCTCTGATGACGAAGGCATGGCAATGGCTATTGTTTGGACATGAAGGAGATGATCTGTCTGTCCGGTAACCCGGGAAGGACAAGATGGCGCAAGCTGTTCTTGTATGATGGTGATCAGGAGGACGAAGACGGTATTTATCTTCGCCAACTAAGTATGCGACCACCTTGGTCTGCCAATCCTCCCGAGCTGCATCCAAGTGTTGATTACGGGTGTCCAAGTCATATTATTGCACCATGGAAGTGCAAGACAAGAAGCGCACTCTTGCAGTCTTGCCTTTTTGGGGTCATCCTCACCGCTTCTACGGACCTGCCTGCTATGGGCGTATGCAAGGACGTACGCCACATACCTTCATTGTCTCGAGATTCCCTACAACACAAGTGGGAGCCATCCATCTGGAGTGCGTTCCACCCAAAAGGTTGGGGGGATGTGAGGCTGCAGGAGATAGGCAAAAAAGTGAGGCGGACGGCGCGCCCACCCCCAAGACGGCCCGCCTCACGCCCGTAATAACCCCTTGCCACAACCGACCACGAATCACAGGTGACCAAATATTACATCGTCGTCGGAATCATCACGAAACGGTACTCAGTCATTTCGGCCGTTACGCCAGCCATCGAATCAGCCTTCGGGTGCTCGCAATTCGTCAGTTCTCGACTATGGATCATTCCGCTGCAAGATCCAATAACGGCGCCCGGCTGCAGTTTCTGCAGGTCCGTCATTTTCGCCGTTAGCGTCCGCGAACACGACGAGATGGAGATCCTCGTGGCTTCGCGTTCTTCTTTCAGCTTACTATATGTTCTTGTTCAAGGATAGACCTAGTGGGTTAGGTGAGGCGCTTTGGACACTGGCAGTCACCCGCGCCGATCCTGTCGATCGTCGTTTCGACTCTAAGGCGAACATGCGGGGACGAGGGACGAGGACCTGTCATTGCCACCAAAGAGGTTATACGTCTAGGACCCCGAATTCTTCAGCAATCTGGATGAACCCTGGACCCTTCGCGTTTGCTATTGTTGGTCCCGGATTCCTGGAGCTCAGGGCTGCCGCGATCGGCGCCGCCAGCTCCGGATTTGTCGGCATCCCTAATGCCGATGAAGAGTAATTCCCAGCTCGCCTCCTCCGTCCGCTTGCTGATGGTGTGCTATCAGGCTCCCTTCATCAAATATGATCAATGTTCTCCGAAACAGCACGGCAAAGACTCGGATTAGAGGATCCAAGACTTGAACGCACCCAATACAACGCCAGCCTAGTCCCATCACACCTACATGCAACAACGGGGCGCCTCTGAAAATTCCGACCAACAGACAAGTCGATCCTCGTTCCATTTCAAGGAGATGCAGCCGGGGCTGTGATGCTTTGCTAGTATCGAGACGGTAATCCAGGCGATTTCCTTCATCTCTGACCCCGACATGTAAGATGAAGAAGCCAGGCTACGGCGTACACCGAGAAGCGCAACGTTCAGCCGAGGACATGCCGGACCTAATCGAGTCAACAAACGCACACCCCGCATACCCAGTACATTTTGCCAGGTATTCATTCCTCTGGTGCTTCTTTTCGAGCCACCACACTTTCCAACAGAGGCCGGCAAGCACAACGACCCAGTTTCAAGGTTCAGGGTACAAAATGTCGGCCAGGTCAGCAACGCCACTGGGTACTAGCGTCCTTCGACATCCCTTCTTCGTCCAGCCAGATACATGGTGAAGAGAATACTGTCAAGGCATCATATCCCAAACTCGCATTTACTTCGGTTTTGGTATTTTCAACAAAACAGGTGTCAGATTCCCGCGCTACTAAGGTGCTTGAGCACATTTGGTTGGATGGAGTCAAGATTAAGGTAAGGGACCGTGATCTAATTGAGCCTCACGGAAGCTTATCTGGCTGCCCTTGGTAGGGCGCCTAGGCAGTCGACGTGTCAAAGACATACTTTGGGTCGCGACCCAACGAGGCGTTAAAACGCAGACCTAGACCGAGAGCAGGGCTGCAGTGGAGCTTGGGGGAAACCTCGACCTGTGGAGCGGCCAACGCGACCGTCAATTGAACTGCTTTACAGTAATCAGTTATTGATCCCCTCAGCGAAGGCACCGTATCCATCACGATGGCGAAAGAATCATTCCCTATCTTCTTCAAGCTTTGGCGTCGCACGTCTGACATTAAGTCGATTGTCAGATGCCAAGGTGCGCCCCCCCGTTCTCGAGTTGCTCCTAGTGGAAGTCAACAACTGATAAATTGGAACATCCCGAACGGGCGATCCACGCGACGTCGACATGCGCATCGACCCATCTCGTGAGGATTTATTCAATAAATAGCACATGTGTGCAATGAATTGCCGATAACTTGTCACCTCGTTCTTCAAATCTCATTTCCCTCAAGCCGTATTGCCTGAAAACCAACCACGGGTAGTCTGATTCAGGCTAAGCAACGCGACCGGTTAATACTCTGCGTGAGAACGAGCAGCATAATCAGTTTCCGGCCCTGAGATCTGCGCTGGTCTCAATTGAGTAAAGCTCGACTCCGCGTCCTGCCCACAATGGAAGTTCATAACAATCTGTTCTGGCACACCCGCTCCCCGATACGGTTCTGTAGTGACTCCTCGGGTCGAATGGAGTCGTCCTGGTGGTTGGAACAGGAAGTCTCACACCCGTCTCTGCCAAGCTGAGACTGCCCCAATATCTTTTTGTACAACACTTCTTCCATATGAACTCGCCATCAGCGTTACAGCTGTGATATTCTGCCTAAGAAGCCATATGTAGCCTGTCCCTTGAGGGCTGTCTCCTTGGCCGCACATCATATCTGTACAAAATGGCGATGCGAGCATCTCGTTCTCAAGCAGAGTTTCGCGAATCTGCACCTCTTCACATCGCTCACAATGCATCCCTTAGACTTCCTCTCCGTACTTTTCGCTGCCTACATCCCAGCAGCAGCAGCACAACTGGACCCTATCCTCATCGCCGTCTCAGCCGCAACGATCACTCAAGGCCCCCTATCCATCGTCGGTCGGGCTGCCGTCGTCACTGTCACCGTCACAAGCTGGACAACGACCATTGTAACCAAGACTGAAATCGACACGATCATTGAGACCGTGACGAAATGGGTGCCGCCGCCTACGACCACTGTCATCCCTACAACCTCAACAACTTCCTCGAGAATTTCGTCAACGGCACGGTCGACGACACAGCCGCCTGCTCCCGAGCAGACGCAGACCAAGTATGGGCAGTGCGGCGGTTCGGGGTACACTGGAGCTACCAAGTGCGCGGCCGGGTCAAGTTGTTCTGCGGTCTCGCCGCCTTGGTATTATCAGTGTCTGTAGCTGAAAGCCTAAGTATTGGAATCAAGACCAAAATGCCTTACATCTTGCTTATCAGTGATGGCATTTTGATGGCGGGGGAAGGACACGAAGGGGGGAAAAAGATGGTTGCTGCTTTGGTCGAGATAGAAAGAGAGAGAAATGCGTAACTTGCAGACAACCCACCGCAATATGATCCATTTCACCGTTTGTCTTGTGCGCAAAAGGGTAATCACCTGCACCTCGAAACAAGCAAACAAACACACCCAGGCCATTCGAAGCTTGATAGCCAAGACATTCACATTTCTAAGAAGCCGCTTTCTTTTGACGAGTCTGCAACAAGCCGTTATTGCCTTGGCCATCGCAACCACTCAAAGCTGAAGCCCGCCTAAGCTGCACCTCGTTTGTTTCCTATTTCTTCCAGCCCACCTCGTCAGAGACGTCTCCCATTTTTTCCGTCTTCACCATCACCGCGATCCACAGCGCCCTTCCAAAATCCAGACTTGACCGCCAGCTTCGACTTGTGTGTCTCCTTCCCACGAATCGGCCGATTCCCCCTTGCTTCACAGCTGATATGATTGACAGGCCTTCCGATACTTCGACAAAATGCCTATCGACTCCAGCCCCGATGCGATGGAGCAGTGGGTGAACAGAGCCCGAGACGGCGTCAGAAAGTACACCGACGCTGAGTTGAAGCGCATGGCGGAGAAGAATCAATCCAACCAGCCTGCCGCCAACGACGAGGATCGTCCCACCGACCCGGTCGAGATCCTCTGCACCTCCATCGCCGACGGCATCCCTCCCATCGACACCAAGACGACCACCGCTTTTCGCTTCGACCGCGCCTGCCAGATCAAGGACAAGTCCGCCCTTCTCGACCTCTACCGCGTACTTGTTGTTGACCTCAGCCTGGATCCCAAGGACATGCAGCAGTGGATTGAGAATGACACCTTCGTCGGCCGCCTCGCTAGCATCCAGAAACTGCACGCTGAAATCGACGAGCCCGACACCCACGTCAGGGCCAAGCTTGACTGGTTCGCCGAGAACAAGTACATCTTCAGCGCCCTCGGCACGAAGGAGGATTACGACGCCATCAATGAGGCTATCAGGGCCGTTTCTTCTTCGACCTCCTTCGGCCACGTTGCCAGGGACGCCACTGCCATGATAGAGATCATGCAGGCCGATATGGACGCTGCCGCGGCCAGGGGCGAGCTTCTCGCTTACATCATTACTCGCCCTTTGATGGATAATCACATCCAGATGCTCTATTCGCATGGGAGGGGCCGCGGTCCTCCCAATGTTGTGAAGACTATACGCCTGGACAAGAGGGCACAAATGAGTCTCGTCAGAGAGGGCCAGTCGTACGAGGATGCGATCGCTTCGGCGGAGAGGGACTATCTTGAGGCGCATGAGTTCAGGGAGAAGAAGAAGAAGGAGGCCGCCGCCGCCGGTTCATCCTCTAAATAGCCTGTGTCTCCGTTCAAGGATGAAAAAGGTACACTTTAATCCTCATCCAAGTTGTCGCAAAAGGGCATCTGCTGAACTTGATAATGGCACTTCAGCTGTCGGCTTGGATCTCCTCAGTCCTTCCCTGGCTTAATGTTCAACTATGGATAAGGAGCAGCCAGATGCATAAAGAACCTTTCCCTAGAATGAACTTGATTCATCAACAAGATCTCCGAGTCATCAATTGAGATAAGTAGACTTAACCTCAGGGCACATACTGCGCTCATTTTGAGCCCGATGATTCTGGCACATTTTCGAAGCCAAAGTGAGTGGAAAAGAAAAACGGAAAATGGAGAAGATTGAGAAAGTACAAGTGCTGTCCATCTTCTTGCTGTTTTGAGAGATATTAGCTTCCCCCACGGCAAGGTACTGAACCAGATTCTGAGCAATTTTTATGAATTTTCGATAACTGATAAGTTTTTACCTTGCGAATTCTCCTTTCTCGCAGTTTTACGAGGGAGTTTCGGTAAAGGCAGGTTTCCCCGTCGCGCCGCCATTCATTGCCGATCTCGCCTCCGAGTCCGACTGGCCCGCAAGGTACTACACCGGCGATTGCGTGGTTATCATTGGAGATTAAAGCGGTTCTCACCGGTGACTGCGGATTTATTCATCCACGTCGCACGCCATGCAGGTTCATCTTCTCGCCGGATGACTCACGGCGTTTCAGAGAACAGGGTGAAAAAACCATGGCCGTGACCGAGAAACTAGCTTTGCCATTGAGAATTTCTCTCTATAGGGCTACTTCTTCTTTTTAGTTGGGCTCAAAACTTTGCAACTTCTGCTGAAAGGGAAGGGAAAGTGATCCACAAATTTACTTCTTCGCTGGCTCTTCAACCCATCCGAAATGTCTGACAAGAAGATCCTCGTCCTCGGAAGCGGCCTCGTGGCGAGGCCTTGTGTCGACTACCTTCTGCGCGACAAGAAAAACAAGCTTACAATTGGTTTCGTGCTTTACTCTTAGTGTTTATGATGAGTCTGAAGACTAACAAGGAACTCAACAGCTTGCCGGACCCTGACCGCAGCTCAGAGCCTTACCTCAAACCACCCCCGAGCCAATGCCATCACGCTCAATGTCTCCTCACCAGATCTAGATGCAACAGTAGCAGCACACGACATCGTGATCTCTCTCGTCCCGTTCGTCCATCATCCGACGGTCATCAAGGCAGGCATTCGTGGTAAGACGGACGTAGTGACCACCAGCTATGTCTCACCACCAATTCGAGAGTTGGAGAGCGAGATAAGGGCTGCTGGAATCACAGTTTTAACGAGGTCGGCGTCGATCCTGGCGTCGATCATCTTTTTGCCATCAAGACGATTGATGAAGTCCACGCCAAGGGCGGAAAGGTTGATCGCTCTAGGTTCCATGCGTAGAGTCTTTGGCTCACGATTTGCAACAGGTCAAGGAGTTCTACTCCTATTGCGGTGGCCTTCCCGCCCCTGAATGCGCCGATAATCCTCTGAAGTTCAAGTTCTCTTGGTCCCCACGCGGTGCTTTGCTCTCGCAGTTCAATTCGGCCTCCTTCTTGCAGGATGGGAAGGTGATTGATATTCCGAACAAGAATCTCATGGCGCAGGCGAGACCATACCACGTCATGGACGGATACTCGTTCGTGGCGTACCCGAACCGAAACTCCGTTCCCTTCCGCGAGTTTTACAGCATCCCCGAGGCAGAGGCGGTGGTTCGCGGGTCGCTGAGATACGACGGAAATCCCGCCTTCGTGCGGGCGTTGATCGGCATGGGATGGCTAGATACCAAGCCCAAGGAGTGGCTGGATGGCTCGAGTGAGGGCTTGACGTTGAGAGACGTCCTGCGTCGGTGCATTGGTGCGGAAAGTGACGAAGAGACGTAAGTAGTTTTGGCGTTTCTTTTCACCCGATCTGTGGCGTGCTGACATTCCGAAGAACTTTGATTGCGAGGATCAATCAGCTTTGCAAGTTCTCGAACGAAGCCGAAAGCGAGAGAATTATGTCGGGTCTACGGTGGATCGGTTCTGTTTTCTCAGAAGCCAGCCACATCCCGAGGCAACTTGCTCGACACCCTCTGCGCCGAGCTTGAGAAGCTCATGAGCTTCCAGCCAGGCGAAAGAGATCTTGTGATGCTCCAGCACAAGTTCGTTGTTGAGTGGAAGGACGGCCAAAAGGTAAGGCGCGCCTTCTCTCGCTAATGTGTTCTCAACTAATGAAAATCGTGTCACAGGAGACGATTACCTCCACAATGGAGCTGCTTGGTGATCCAGATGGGTACTCTGCCATGGCCAAGTCGGTGGGGGTGACCTGCGGCATCGCGACTCAGCTTCTCCTCGACGGGGAGCCATCTCTCAACGTGTCAGGAATACTGGCTCCTTACAAGGCGAATATTTGCAATCCCATTCGCAAGGCTCTGGAGGTTGAGGGTATCAAGTTGATTGAAAAGACGCTACAGGGCGACTTGGCCATGGTCATCTAGTTCACCTCGATCCACATGCTCCCTGAAACCAAAAGAGTGACTTAGGGAAAATGAGTGAGGGGCAACCCCCAGTTTCCCCAAGTCATCAGCTCTCTCCAAGCCCAAACATCTTGACGCTGTTTCCCCAAGCAGCCTCCACAACTTCTTCCACCGTAATCCCTTTCAAGCCTGCAACGACAAAAGCGACCCTCTCCATCGTACAGCTCTCGTTGCGGCCCTTTACCATTAGTCCCAGCTCAAACTTGTCCTTCTTCTTGCTTTGCGGCAAAGCAGGCGCATGGACGAGGTACCGCTTTGCAACTTCCGAGCCCGCGGGTATCTCACCCCACGGCGCGTCGGTCTCAATTTGCAACCTCTCCAGCGGAACCTCCCGAACCATTTCCAGGCTCTCCTTGTCCTGGAAACTGAACCCGTTGACGCTGACGTCAAATCCCATCTCAACCAGCCCCTTCATCTGGGCAGCGCTGCCCACGAAAGAGTGCACGAGACCTCGGCGAGGTAGGTCGGGAAGATACGGCCTGATGATTTCCACAAAATCGTCGAACGCGGCGCGGCAGTGCAGGAAGAGCGGCAGGTCAAACCTCTCCGCCACGAAGAGGTCGAGCTGACGCTTGAAAGTCCGTTTTTGCGCTTCCTTCGAAGCGTGGTGGAGACGATCGTAGTCCAGCCCGAGCTCGCCAAACGCCGCTATCAGAGGTTTCTCGCCGCCGTTCGAGGATGTCAGTGCGTCGCGAACGGTCTGCGCGAGCTTGGCGAAATGACCGTCCTCGCCGCCGCCGTCGGCCTCTGCATCCGGTTCAGCTGCGTGGTACGGGTGGATGCCGATGGTGACGAAACACGAGCCGTTCGGCCGCGACTTGGCGATTGAAAGGTTGAAGTCGGCATCGCTGAGGGACATGCCGGTCAGCATGACCCTCTTGACGCCTGCGGCGAGCGCGCGGTCGAGGACGGCATCGAAGTCTGGTTGATGATACTGCTTGCCTCTGTAGAAGCCCGCAAAGTCCTTGGCCGTGGCTGTTACCGCA
Source organism: Colletotrichum sansevieriae (assembly GCA_026260285.1). Lineage (NCBI taxonomy): Eukaryota > Fungi > Ascomycota > Sordariomycetes > Glomerellales > Glomerellaceae > Colletotrichum > Colletotrichum sansevieriae. The sequence goes on from JAOQIF010000384.1 coordinate 68,418, forward strand.
ACCTGCCGCGAATAAGTGAGTTTTATGTGATGACGGAAGAGTTAAAGACGTTTTCCCATGGGTACAAGCTTACATCTGCGAAACGAAGCACATTTGCAGGTTTGGCCGGAGCTTGGGTTGGAAAGCCATCCAACAAGTCTGACGCCATCTCGAGGTTACCCTTCACTGACTAAGATCAAGGACCTGAAGGAGGGACCGAACCGATATGTACTCTGTGGAATGGGAAAGGAGTTGACTTGTTACGTTCAATTGGTGCTCAGTAAAACCCCTCGATCGAGATGTTTTAGGCTCAGATAACTGATTCGGCCTTCCCCCACGTTCCCCACGCTTCGACGTTGGTGGATCCATTCGCTTGGCAGTCCCGGTCTCGGCCGGGCCGGCCCTTATAATCGGGGCCGGCGCGGAGGCCCCAGTCTTACAAGACAGTAAGCATCGACTCGGCTTCCGGCTTAGCGAGAATCTCGCATTCCCTCGTCAATTCAATGTCGCCGATTGTAGCCCCAACTTGCTAGAGGGAGTACCCCCTATCTATGGGACTGCTCTGCCATTGCCAAGTAAACCGCACGTAAATCACTCATGCAATTTGGGAACACAAGACACGTTATAATACGGCCGGTCGATTGAGATACAAAAAAAAAATCTCTCTCTCCGAAGTTCAGCATCTACGGAAAGACAGACACTGATATCAATGACGATAGAAAATGACGTAAAAGGGTGGGCGAAGTTTACGATCGGAAACATTGATTTGAAGCTATATGTGTGGTATCCCCTTTACGCAAACTCCTTCTCCACAGCATCCGCCATCTGGCCCAGGGTGTCGAACTTCCAATCGTAAATCTCAAGATCCCTGTTGCCCATCACCGAGCCAGGTCTCACGATCCACGATGACTTGATGCCAGCCTCCTTCGCCGGGTGGTGATCATGGAACTGACTCTGAGCCGTTTGCAAAATCTGATCCTTTTCCACCCCGAAAGTCTCCTTGACCTTCTGGATCATGTAGCTGAAGTTGCGCTGATCCGGCTTGTACGATCCCACATCCTGAGCGGTGATCACCAGGTCAAAGGGGACGCCTTCGAGAGGGCCCGGGTTGCTCCTGGAAAAAGACTCGCGGTCGACGTTTGAGAGGACAACGAGCTTGTAGAACTTTGACAGGCGGCGCAGGGCGTCCACGGTATCTGGGAACGCGGGCCAGCGGCCGACCGAATCGCCAAAGGCCTTCGAGGCCTCGGCCGTGGGCGCGGCGAGGCCGAGCTTCTCGGCGATCTGGGGGTGAATCGTGGCGACGAGTTGGTAGTACGGCATGTCTGGGGTTTCGTTCTGTTGCTTCACCTCGAGCTCGTGGTACACGTCCAAGAGGTGCTTGCGGGAGAAGTCTGTGCGCTTGTTCTCGTCCAGGAGGGGCTGCAGAGCTGCGAGCATGCCGCCTTCCCAGTTGATCAAGGTGCCGTAGACGTCGAAGGTCAATACGCGAAAGTCTTTGAGGCTCGTCATTCTGGCTGTACTGTTTTTTTTTTTTTAAAGAAAAAAAACTCTGATTACAAGATTCCGTCGTGTGCGGGAGAATGATAACGAGTATATCGCTCAATTCTGTTGGCAGAGGGCAGGGTTGAAGGGTGGAATTGGAGTCTGATACGTGGTTCCTTGCCTTCTTAAATATCAATGTCAGATGTAATCTTTACCTGATCTGGCTGCTTATGAGATCGGTACTGACAACTTCAAAAGAGGTCTAAGTGGTGATGGAAGAATGTCGAAACAGCGTCAACCCAAGGGCGCAGTCCCCGCTCCGACCGGGACCGGCCCGATGAAGCGGAGGGCGGGGAGCGGCTAGCACCGGCCCGGGTACAGCCGCGACCGGCTTCTCTCTCACAGGTTCTCAATTCGCTGTAACGCGCAGGTTCTAAATTGTCTCATTTTCGATGAAAAGTTTACGGAGAACGACTAAATAAGATAAAAGGCTATTCTGATCAACTAGTGTTCTTTAGCTTTGCGCCATTCTGGCCTTCGCTGCAGGGCCATGTCAGAAGCCGGTTCGCACGGGAAGGCCCGACTTGTCCTCTAGCAAGAACATATTATTTTCAGGTTCATGCCCTGAAGACATACCAGCAGTAATTCGCAGAAGAAAAGGGATGAATCGCCTGGACACGTTCAATAGAATGAGTGGATTGACGTCGACATGGGACAGCGGACTTCGCATTCTAGCTGCATCAAGGTCATTGATGGTAAAAAGAAGAAAAAAGTTAGAATATCCCACGCTGTCAAATAATGTTCACATGGAAGTATGCTAGTATTTGGCTGCTGCTTTTGCCGACGCTCTTGACTAAAGCGCCTACTTTGGTTCGCTTCAATGGGCAAAACGCATGTCGATCGCAGTCTGCTTTTCTGCCCCTGGAGCTTCCGCATACTTTCTCTCCATGACTCGGTTGCGCCAGATCTAGTAAGGCTTCATACCAACGGATAGAAGAATGTTTGCCACACAGAGACCAATCAAAACCTTGTTTGCCGTGTAATCTATGGGATTCGAATTTCAGCTACTAAGCCACCCGGAGGTCAGGTTTGTTAGAAACACTTGCATTATGGCTTGTCCTCGTCTCGGTAGCAATTCACCGCAGCTATGCTGCCCACCTGGTAAGTCATATTGTCCTGGTAAGTCATATTGTAAATGGCTGTAGACACCGCGCGACTACCCACACTCCGAGCGTTGCGGCTCCGAATGCCGACCAAGACAGAGTGCGTATAGGGAATTGAGTTGATTCTCGTCAGTAGAGCATGTCGTATCCAGGGGCTGACGCTCTTAGGAATCGTAACCAGAGCAATGAAGAGCGGAAGCATCCAGACGTTGCTGCAGGAGGAGATGAGGGGTCTTTCTTTCAAGTACTCGGAAAGCCAGCCAAAGACAGGTATTTTGGTGGCGAACAAGGCGTGGCTTGGAATGGCCAACAAGTTGAATTCAAAGACTGAATATCCCATGTCATTTATGCTGAGAGACAAGTAGTTGGCAGTGGGTTGGAGAGGAATCCAGGCAAGGATGCCCACAAGGAAGATGGGCCAGAGGTCGAAGTTCGTGAGCGCCCCCAGAGGCCCTGGATCGTCACGGCCGTGCGGTTGTTCATGTCGCCTTTCGTGGGATCATCGGGGAGGATGCGGTTGACCAGGATCTTCTCCTCACGTTCGGTCCACCACTTGTTCGATCCGTCTGGTCGTCTGAAAGCTCGGGCGGGCTCCGTAACGGAAGGAGGAATAAAGAAGAAGCTGACCAAGCCGATGAGGACGCACATCACCCTCAAGCAAAAACTTATGCATTTTTCAACATTAGAGCCAATGTTCCGCAATGTATAAGGCCATAGTCATATGTCTTAGAGGAAGTTAAGTAGAATAAGGAGAGGGCCTAGTTCAAAAGGTATATTAGAGTAGTAAAATAGGATACTTATCTCTACTTATGTCCCTATAGATAGTAATTCTTTAAGTAGAAGGGGTAGTAGCTGTTCCGGCCCAGCCATAGATACCTCTCATAGCGAGGAAGCCAGTAGCGAGCAACGCTCCATAGATCTGCGCTACGGGAATCACGGCGTAGAATACACTCAGACGAATGGGTAGCTCGTTGTTTCTGAAGAAACAGGACAGATATAGGACCATCTCTGGAATAAATTTGGTGCGAAAGGGGTGGCATATTAGCAATATCCCCCTCCTTCTCGTCGAAAAGGTTCAACATACCCTCCCTGGGCCCTGGCGAATCCGAGCACCGCTCGGAATGCCCAGAAACTGGCGTGGTTGTTCATTACCGTCTGTAGGACGCACAGAGTACCCCATATTGTGATGATCGTAGGTGTATATTAGTCCGATCTTTTTACTGATCAAGCCTCGAGGAAGGTCAGCAGCGAGGAAGCAAACGAGATAGATCGTTTGCCCGGCGTTGTAGTCGCTGCACGTGTATTGGTTGGCGGCGAGCATTTCACACACAGGGGAGGGAGGACTGACTTGGCAATCATGTTCAGATCGTCCAGCTCATCGAAGAACTCGTAAGTTTCGCTTCATCGTTTATGAATCGGAAGTCAGTCGCTCACCATATTATCAGAAACAGCTCGATTGATGTTTCTGCGAACAAGATCGACACTTGAGAACAGGATCCAGACCCAAGCTATGATTCTCCAATCGAGCTATCGACAGATCACAGGTGTATCAGCACTCACAGATTCGAGACTGATACGAAGACTGAAGTACAGAATGGAAATCATCGTGTAGTACCTTCTTCTTGAGTTTCTTCTCCTCTTCTGCCGGCCATGTCAATGAGGCATCAAACCTATGTCTTCTCTCATACGCTGCATCTTCACAAACCCGTTGCCAATGAGCGGCACGCCTCGGATGGGAGAACACATGAGGCACAACGGATCCCAGACCGTCGCCGGTCGAAGGAGGGAGTTCATCGCCGACGACGTTGACGTTGGTTTCGTAGCCGCCGTTTTCCAAACCCTTAGCAGACATCTCGACTGGGCTAACCAAAACTCAGAAATGGTTGGCACGCAGAAATAAAGTGTTTTCAGCGCTTTGGATGCATTTCACGCGCCAAATATCAATAGACTGACTGCATGTATCGAGATCTACTATTGTTATCTTGTCTCGCTGCATCGCAACCACAGCCGGCCTGCAACGCCTCTTAGGACGCTAGATTATCGGCGTAGTCCTGCATGCGCCCGGGATGACGCAGCCATTCGTGATCTGCAACAGCGGTTGCGCAATCGCTATATTCGGAGATGCCATTATCTTAAGGTAGAAACTTCTGATCTGGAAGTATTCAACATTGCAACGCTCACAGACGAATGAAATCGGCATCCTCAACAAAACCTGGCCTCGAACTCGGGAAGTCACCGAGACGGACACGCGTGCGCTACTTCTGAACGGTAGATGCCGTAAATCCCACTCGCTTGCAAGTTGCAGAGACTCTATGGCAAAAACAGGCGTAAGTTTTGTGCGCCTATCTAGTTTGACGCCCCGAACCATCTGTCATATTCCGAGTCTAATCCACTCAATCTTGAGAATGTATAACGCGCAACGATGCAATAACCTCGTCGATCCAGCTGTGACGTAGGATTATATTAGAACTTGAGACCGAGCATAGCCAAGAACGACAGAAACGGATCAGGCATCTTACTCTCCACCTATCAGGAACATTGTCGAGGTCATCAGGGAGTCGGACGCTCAGGGTATTCTGAAGTATGGCCGAAGTTATTGCAAAGCCCCAGTTACTGCCTAGAGATCGGACTAGGTAAACAGTCGAAGCTAACACTGCGTGGTCTTGAACAGCATTTGAGATTGATTTAGATTCCCTCCTTTTCCATTTCAACCTACCGCCGTGATGAAAAGAAGCCGAGGTAGTGAAAAGCATAGCCTAGTAAACAATTCCTTGGCCGAGTTCTGCTGGGAAAATGTTCGCTACGTCTTTGCTTGCCTACCTGTGTTATGTTATGTTGAAGGTTGGTGTCTCAAACGCTAAACTCTTCCTCATCATCGTTCACCAGAAGACCACATCCAGGAATCTGCCACCCATTCTTTGCCATGAGCAGGTGCACACCCTTACTGAAGAGAGACTCTAGGTATAGAGTACGAAACTCCACATTCCCTTCGGTTTGAAAGAGTCGCAACAATGCCCGTGGCGAATTCTGGGAAGCAACAGCCTCCAAGTAGGAATGTTTGTCTTTCTGGGCTGTCAGCGAGGGCGAGTTGCCCCACAAGAAACGGGGAAGGCCAGCAGCTCTCGGGAGTGGAACGGAATCGGCAAAAGCCCAGTCGATGACACTCCACATCCGTTAGTCGTGATTAAGACAGCTTAACATAAACGTAGCATTATCCTTACCACTTGATATTAAACTCTTGATCCACAATGATGTTTTCCGGCTTGATATCACCATGATCTATGGCAAATTCTCTATTGTTAGGTCCCTCTTGGGCGTTGATGCTGAGAACGCGAGCGAGCAAAGCCTTTTGGTCATCACAGTCCTGCTCGGATAGACCAGGAAGTCTACCGCTGCGAACACGAGTACACTTGTTCTCAATGATTCTTTCGAAAAATTCCATCCACGTCACCGCGCCTGACATATGTTAGGTAATTGGTGACCTATGTATTTCGCGTAGGGATGATCCTTTAACGTACCAACTTCGAGCGTACACTCTACGAGGCACTTTTGTATTGCAGCCAGTTGGCTAAGAAACTTGTCTCGAAGAGGACGCGCTGGAAAGTTGTCATTCCAGCAAACGTGTGAACCCTCGGCCCAATTCAAAACGAGGAAAGGGTATTTGACCGGGTTGTCAAAAGTCAGGCTACAGCCAAGGGGTTCCGGGGACCAAACGAAGCCTTTCGCTTGTAGAGTCTGGAGCGTTCGCCATTCCGCGCGGAGCGCACCAATCATGCCGTCACTATCGGGCATGTAAAGCGGCACGCGAACTGCTAGACCTTTCCGGGACTGGCTATCCGCTTCGTCTAGAAAGCTGAGTTTGTAGATGTGGCACTGTCCTCCGCGGAATTGCTCATCAAGAGATAGTTTGGATCCGCCGAGTCCTAGTTGGGTGACGGCAGTCAGCACGTTGCCCTCGTCGAAGCATTTTGCAGACATTTTTTGCACCCAGGTTGGGAAACGCAGAGTACCGCCCACAAGAGTTATGAGAGCGAGCAGTTCAGGCCCAGGCTATACATACATATGGAAAACCTGCAGTGGGCCTGGAGTGTCGGTGGCCAACGAGCACAGCAGCCGCCAGCAAGGGCCTAAAAGTCCAGGATCTGTGAGCCGCCACAACCGTCACTGCTTCCCAGGCTCCGGAAGGAGGTTGAGAGTTCCGCGCCGAAGCCCTTCCCCGGCTGCACCCACATCCTTGCGACTCTAAATACTCAATGAACCTAGTGTCTCACCTTCCTGTTAGTTTGCGGCGGAGTGCGGCGCAATGACATCAGTACCCAGCAGCGCGAATCTTGACTATGGCCTGATTTACGAAGGGGTCTATGGCGACTGAGGATTCTGATTCTCGTTATGTCATGTATCACAGCCTAGTGTTTCTCCAGGGAAACAACGAATGCCTTCCACCGGACTTGCCGAATGGGTGCCGGGCATGCATCGCTACATGGCTGCTGTATACCGGGGGGAAAACACCAGGCCGTGGTAAGTGACATAGAAGCCCGGACATCACAGATCAGAATTCCGCTTGCTTAGCGCGTATGCCGAACTCGCGCGAGAGTTTGCCACATGACCTGAAGTAATCTCGCCGCCTCAGCCATCTCGGCGTACTCGCCCCCAGTTCTTCCTGCGATGCAGTATTCGTGTCACCCTCCCTTGGGATGTGTTGTTCCAGGCTTGTCTCGCCTCTCTGTGAGCCTGTGTTGGCTTGCAAACCCCAGGCCAGGTTCTGTCCCGTAGGATGGCCTGAAAACTGGCTCGCTCAACCGTCATTGTCGCCTAACTGTGAAGCTAAAGCAGTTTCGACGTACTGAGAATTGAAAAGACTCGCTGGACAGCCGTCTTCCTAATGAGTCAACTCCTAGCCACCTAGCTAATCCAGATCAGTCTTTTTTGCACTTGTGTTCGAATGTGTCGTACACGGATGAGAACAAACCTGGGCGCGGCGATTTTCATTCTCGATAGCGAACCAAAATGAGGGCAATTGTCTGTCTCGGGCATAGCTAGATCGAAGATGCAGTCGAATCTCGAGATGTGTGTGTAACGGGTGGGTCATGTAGTAGCTTGGTGCTCAGTCTCCTGGCCGAACATTGTGCCTTTTGTGGCAGTAAACCAACCACTTCCATTCCGTCACAATGTGTGCAATATTGGTGTGTGGTTGGGGTACTCGTGCGGCTTGAGTTGAATAACCCTCTGTTCTACCACTGCCCCTGGCCCATAGCCTGAAGCAACAACGCCGCATGCGCCCTTTTGTCGTAATCACCAGCGTCGATTGCCTTGCCATGATCACCTGGACCAGGTCCGTTGGCTGCTTACTATCCTACGTTCCTACTTCGCGGGATCCTTGATTCCAGTACTCTGGCACTCTCCGGACCCTCAGACCAGTCCTGATTCTCCCGTGATGAACCCGGTAAGAACTGGCTTGCCTATTCGTCCGAGTTGCATCCACTTAGTTGTGAGGCTAACGACGATCCAACATAGAGGGGGTTCAACGGGTCTACAGAATAGTCTTCCACAAAATAGGTCATCTCATGGCACGCTTGCCAGTTATTGTACTATCGCGAACGAGGATATTCCTTGGGGGACTCCATATTATGAGTTCACTTCGGACAGTACAAGCGACTCGGGTTGTAGCGCCCCAGATCTTACGAATATGGAATAGGTGACCGCAGCCTCTCCTGTAGACCTTGGCGGGTAAATTACAGTCGATGAATCCTCAGCGTCGTCGTTCTGCATAGCGTACCTTCTCTTGGTCCTCTCTCCCAGAGTATGAGGATATGACCAGCCTGTGAGAGGTAGAGATGCAAATTACCCAGCCCGCGGGTACCCATGGGTACCCGCGGTATGGGTTAGGTAGTAACGGGTACTACCCAGAATGTTAGAAGTTACCCATAGGTACCCATAGGTTATATAGGTTTAGGTCATAGCTAATATAGGTACCTATAGGTTATATAGGTTTGGGTTATAGCTAAATTAGGTACCTATAGGTAAGAGGTTTTATATAACTTATTATAGGTATCTTTTATAGTAATCGACTTAATTCTTTAATTCTATAGATATCTATATCTAGAACTAATTGCTACTATAGTTCCTGCCCGCCTTTAGGATTGCCTAGACTAAGTAGAGGTCTTTAGGTATAATAGTAATATGCTTAGCGTGAATTATAGCAAGGTTAACTACTAGATTTATTAGTTTAATATATAAGTAACGAATCGGGGTATATACTCTTAAAG
>JAOQIF010000385.1:0-12762 GCA_026260285.1 Colletotrichum sansevieriae
AGCATTTGCTAATAATTCCGCTATTCTATTTATAGGGTATGCTCTATTATACTCAAAGCCTACTAGATATACTAGCTATTAGAGCAGCTAGGGCGGTGCTTATAAGCCTCTTTAACTATAATAAGCTAATCTTCCCTTATTATGCTAATAGATTTACTAGTAAGGCGCGCTATATTATAATTTAGGGGTTTTTTATAAACCTTAGGTAATCGCTTAGCAGGAGCTCGGTTGCTTAACGTAGTAGCAATTAGCTTCTATTAGTTAGCTATTATAGTTATAATCTATTGCATTAGTACTTAGCTAGTTGCTTTATCTAGCCCTCTAGCTTAGGCTAGCCTATTAGCTATAGCTATAGATATCTAGCCCATTAGCCCGTCCAGTTCATAAGAAGGGGTCTCATATACCCTATTCTCCTGCATACGCTTAGCATCCACATAGCGAGCATTTAGCATAAGTAGCCCGTTCTCTTCGGGGCCCCTAGCTTCGCTTAAAGCATAGCTTCTTACCTCCCCTTATTAGCTTATATTATCCTCTAATCGCTCGCTAGGGTTAGCTTCCTCATAAAGGTTTGCACGGGCTATTTCGCTCTACTCTTAGTAAATATTAAGTATAGGTTCCTTAGCCTAATTAATAGGTATTACTCGGGTGCGTAGTATTATTATTATTACTAACCTTCCTAAAGCAGGGTAAAAGCAAAAGAATTATAAAGGTATTAAGAGGCTAAGAGCTATAGTTAGGTTAAACTAATAGCAGAAGCACCTAAAAGATAAGGTCTATATTATTACGCTACTTTTACTTACTTCCTCTAAGATCCCTTATTTCTAGCCTTCGGCAAGTATTCGCTAAGTCTTTACTATAAGGGTTCTATACCCTAGACCTATAGGCCTCTCTATCCCTTCGGCCTATAGTAGCTGAAGCGTCTCCGGCTTCTCCGGTCTGGGTATCCAGTCCCTTACATTATTACGCTAGGTAATATACTATTTATATCCCCTATACTATTTATCTAGAATGCTAATAGGTATTTATAGTTATATATTAACTTTAGGAGACTAAATAGGTTTAGTAAGAAGGACTAGTACTTATTACTCTTAATCAATAAGATACTAAGCTAAATTAGCTAAGCTAAGCTATTTATAAAAATTGATATCTATTAGGCGTTTTACTAGATCTATATATACTCTAACTTAGAAGACCTAATAACGTTTTATACTTAGTATAGCTCCTATAAATATAAAGTCCTGCCCTTTAGGCTCTATAATAGCCTAGCGATATACTAATAGTATAGAAATAATACCCTTATAGAATACCTAGATAATTTCTATATAATATATATAGATAATATCCTAGTTTACTTAGACGACCCCCTCTAGTATAAGGAGCATATTAAAAAGGTCTTTAACTAGCTACGCTAAGTAGGGCTTTAAGCTAATATTAAGAAGTTCGAATTTAGTATAACTACGACACGCTACCTTAAGTTTATTATTACTACTAAAGGGATTAGCCCTAACCCTAATAAGGTCTCTATAGTAAAGGACTAGTAACTACTAACTATAGTACGTAGTATCTAGTCCTTCATAGGGTTCTAAAACTTCTATTACTAATTTATTATAAATTGTAAAAAGATCGCTTAGCTACTTACTAACTAGACTTAGTAGATAAAACCTTGAAATATAGTATAAGGCCCTTATTATTAAGGACTACCTCTAAACCTTATAGGGCTTACTTAATTACCTTTTTTATAAGGTACCTACGAGGGGTTAGACCTAAGTTTATTTAATAAGAGGTCGCTATAATATTATTTATTTAAGCTGAAGAGGAAAAAGGGAAGTTTTCAGAGATTTTATTAGGTTATAAGGCAACTAGGTAGGCCCTAGGTAGGCCCTAGGTAGCCCCTTAAGGCGGTAAACCTAGGTAAAAGCCTAGGTAAGCTTAACCCGGGCGTAGCTTATAATAATACCTATAGATTTTAAGTAGTATATAAGCTAAAAGAAAATAAAAGGCTACTTATTAGTATAGTCTATAATATACTTACCTCCTATCCCTTATTATCTTTATTAGTATATGTACCTCTAATAAGAGCGAGAGGAATATAAAAGACTATATATTAAGAGGAGATTACTATATTATTCGCTTATATTAAATACTAGATATTATAGTTAATATCCTATTAGAAGAGCTATCTATTTCCTTTAGTATTATAGTTATATTAAGTCTTTTTTCTATCTTATATTCTATTATATTTATTATATTATATCCCCCCCTATACCCCTTAATACCTTTACTTAATAATATATATCAAAGATATACTATAAGTACTTATAGCCTATTCTACTTACCCTTGCTATTTGTTATCTATAGACCTCTCTTTCGTATCCTATTCCTTTATATAATACCTAGTATCTAGTAATTGATAATATTTTACAGCTTAATAAAAGGTTACGTCTTTAAGTCAATAAGAAGCCCTTATATTTACCTCGAAGCTATAATTAGTCTTAGAATATCAAAATATAAAGAATAGAATATATAGTATTACTAATTAGACTTATTCTACATATATATATATAGTATAACCTTACTAACGGAAGGTCCCGCCTTAGAGCTAGCTATAGCTAGCGCCCCCTAGTATAAGATCTAGCTCTTTCTAATAATACCTAGGGGTAGATTCTTTTACGCTTTTTAATAGCCTTTAAAGGCCTCTTAGACATTTAGGTACTTTTACTATATCTAAATGTCCCTATTAAGATATACTTACATGGCTAATTCACTTTAAATATAATAATAAATCTAATAGGTTTTTATTAAATAATAGAGAAGAATAATATGATTAATAACTAATATAATGTAAAAGGGAACAATATATATAGACCTATCCTAGTTTATAAGGATTATAATAGCTATATATTCCCTTGGAATTAACATAGGAATTATAACGACCCTAATACCCTCCATTTCTATATACTATTAGTAGGTTCTAAGAAGTGTATTCCTTCTTATTTCTTCTTATATATTCCTATTACTATTACTATATAACTATAGTAGATCCCCCTATAAATATAAACCTTAAATAGTATAGTACTAAGATATCGTACTTATATCATTTTCTCTAGGTAAAATACTAGAAAACGTATATCTATATATTATATATACCCTACTATTCTATTAGTATATAGGGCTAGGGTAGGGGACTTTTGTTATATTATAGAGCTAAAATAAGGGGTTAAGTACGGGTATTCTACCATTTCCTACCGCCTGCCTATTATAACTATAAGCGGCGCTATATTAAAGTAGGCGGGCTATACATAGCGTAATATTAAGCTATATATATGTTAGAGGCGTAATATATAGCGTAAGGGCTTAGTATGATATAGAACTATATAATAGGATCGCGGGGTTCTTATGTTATTTCCCTCAACTATTAGAGGGCATAGTAAAAATGCCCGCATAGTATTTCCCAAATTATACTCACGAACTAGGTGTATTTATTATAGTCTTCTTGCGAAGGGGCTGCGGCGTAATTCCGAACTCAATCTAATAAGATCATGAGGTATATTATAATCAGGTATAAGGATAACCTTACTTATATAACTATAATTAATATACTCATTTAACCTTAGTTTCTAACCCCTAACTATATATAGGATCCTTATTATTCCATAGTAATATAACTTAATATGACTTTATAAATCTAAATTACTTATTATAGTAGTTATTAGAATAGCGAAACTACTAGCATAGTCCGCACCCCTATAAACAGATAACACTTAAATGTAATATTACCCTTTAAATATATATTAAGTAATAAGACTTAAAGTAGATCTATAAGAGCCCGGAGTAATAGGATTCAGGTTACTAGACTTTTCTTATATTTATTTATTTTATTTAGTTTATACTATTTCCTTTTTTATTACTTAAAAAGAGTTATAACTACTTACTTTATGTCTTTATTTAGAAGATATTATAGTAATAAGTTTATTTTATTAATTAGAAAACTTTATTACTTTGCCTTAATTATATAATATTAACTTTAATATTTATAAACTTATAAGTGTTATATCTTCTTCTCTCTTAGCTAACTTAGATATAACACCTTCTTCTAATAATGGGAAGTAATCTAAAGAGAGATTTATAAGAGCTTGATTTAATAAGATATAACCTTATATTAAGAAATAAATAGCTTCTAATAATAATATAGATAGATCTATAAATCTTACCTTAGGGATAGGAATAATACCTTTAAGTACTCTACATTCTGCTAAAGGGGCTTATACTGATTAGGGTATTATAGCTCTCACTAAGCTCCTTATAAGATATCTTATTATTATAATAATAACTCCCTAGTCTATTAGAGTATCTAAGTTTATTATAATTAATATCTCCGATTTTATTACTAATTATAGTGGCCTTTTAAAGCTTTACTATAAGACTAATAATAATATAAAGAACGAGGTTTATATATATATAGCTCTAGTAACTATTGAGATATAATAGGATCTTATATTAATAGAGCTAAGACCTAGAAGGAAGCTAAGGAGAAGGTTCTTTATTAGTTTAGATTTATAAACCTAAAGTCTTCCCTAATAAGGATCTTTAGAACCTAGTTATAAGATCTTATATTAAGGATAATAACCCTTCCTAGGTTATAATATTAATTATTATTATTTAATAGCTTTAATAGAGAGCTGTCTAATATAAAAACCTAGAGCTTATTAATGTTAAGCTCATTTATGTTACTTATTACTACTTTTAAGAGAGAGCTATAAGAGCTATAGCTTCAAGTTTTAGCTACTAGCCTATTAATGTTATCTTAAGATAATAAGTTATAATAGAAGACGCCTTGATTAAATAGTTTACTACTTAGTAGGAGCTTTAGTAGTTATCTAGCTTTATTAAGCCTAAATTAATAATAATATTTTAAGTCTTAGTAAAAACAATTCTAATAAGGTAAAAGGCTAAAGCTAAGGAGCTCTCTATAGCTTAAATTACTAGCTTAATTACTAACTCTCTCATAGAAAGCTTTAGAACACTAAATATTAATAGAGCTAATTATAAGATAGATATCTTCACTCTTATTAAGAGAGTTGCTAGTTAAAGAGATAATACTTGTAATAATACTAAGGATGCTATACGACTAGAGATACCTAAGCAATAAGTTAAGTAGTAAGAGAAAGATAAATAAGATAAGCTCTACATTTAATATATTAATTTATATACTAGGTATGCTCTTATCCTTAAGCTATGTAATAAGAGAGTAGATTGGAAGGTAGCTATCCCTAAAGCCTTCTTTTATTAAGACTAGCTAGATTAGAATAGAATAGTTTATAATACTACTAGAGCTATAATTAGTAAGTATAAGGATAGATATAACTCAAAGGTATAAGAGGTCTTTATTCTTATTAATATTATACTTCTAGATTAATTTAATAAGATAGGAGCTAGTAATAAGGAGCTATAAGAGTAAATTGATTAATAAAATAATAACTATTCTAGAAGCTAAGCTACGTTAGCTACTATTTCTATAAACTTACGTAAGTGTTAATAAACTAAGTTAATTTAATTGACTTACTATATAATTAATTCTATCTTTAAAATAGTTATTATAATAGAAGGTTAGAATTCTATATTACTTCTATTACTAAGATATATTACTATGCTAGACTTTATTATAACTTACTAGTAGATTACTATTACTCTTTATAGCCTTATATATATATCAAATAGAGGGATTATTAATAGTAGTTTAGTTATTAACCTTACTAGTAGAAGTTATATTAAGCGCCTAAGTATATATAGCGATATAATTCAGATAAATGTAGGGATCTATAGGATTACTAATAGAGAGTAGAGGACCTAATTTATAAGTATAATTATAACTAATAATTATGTTAGTAATAACCCAATTTAAGATATCAGCTTTTTTATCTTTCTTAAGAATACTTATAATAAGGACTTAGTACTAAGAGCCCCCTTTATCTTAAAGACTAGAATAATACTAGATTATATATAGAACTAGACTATTAGAGTCCTTTGGTCTAGGAATATTAAGATTAATATCCTATTATCTTTTTATATAAGAGACTTAACTACTTACCTTTTAGAAACTATTATTAAGATAGATTACTTTATATCTTCTTAATATTAATATATTTGTAAGGGATTAGGATTACAGCGCCGAGCCAGCGCCGAACCGGCGCCAGGCCTCCGCTGAAGCTTAACCGCATTAGTGAGCCGAGCCCTAAAATGGGCTCCGCGCGCATAAGTAGCTAGAAGGGCTAACTTATCTTCTATAATATAACTAACCCCTATATTACTACTACTCTTTCCCTCCCTAGCCTAGCCTTTCATAAGCGATAACCTTATAATTAGATAAGTTCTACCTAATTAATAGGTAGCTAGCTCTAGAATAAGTAGTAGTATGAGATCAGGCTGCTAAGGCGTTACTAGCGCCTCCGCGCCTAATGAGCTAAGTGAAAATTTTGCTTCTCAAAACCCCTCTAGTAATAACCACGGGCCCTGACGTGGCCCTTATTGCTAAACTTATTAAAACTGTTCAGCGCTAAGCTAACTAGAATAACGCGCTTATTCAGGCCCTATCCGCACGCCCTACGCTAGTCTCCGAGACCTAGGCCTGCGAATATAAATACCCACTAGCATACCCTTATAGAACCCTCGCTAAAGATAGTATGCTAGCCTAAATCTATAATTAGCTAATAGTAATAGAAGATAGCAATACCTTCTAGCCTAGAGCCTCTAAGCTATAGAAGATCTAGTAAGTACTTATAAGGGTAACTACTAGGCTATAAACGCAGTAGCGCTACTACTATGCTAGCCTTGCTGATCTAATATAGGCTAACTTCTCTATATTTATTTGCTAAGATTATATTAACCCTAGACTATTAGAACGCTAGCTATATAGCCTCCTTAATAGCTTTTAGCAGGAACCTAGCTAATAGCCTCTCTAGTTCTTTGCTAAATAGTTAGCAATCCACTAAGCCCTTAGAACCCTAGACTTTAAGGAGTCCTAGGCCTAAGCCCTTACCTTTTACTTCTAGCTTTTACCCTAGCTTTAGTAGGGCCTTAAACGCTAGAAGTTTAATATATAGCAGTTATATGCTATAGCTATTACTATAGAGTAGCTATAGGATATATACCTAGAGTAGTATAGCTATAAAAGGCTTGCAGAGCCCTTAGTGCTACTAGCGCGAGCAGCTACTGCTAAGCTAGCCCTAAAGAGGGCTCGTTTTAACTATAGCAGCCCTAATGCCCTAGGCGGCGCGTGCTAAAAGTATAGCAGGACTAACTACTACGAGGCTGATTACTAGGCTAATAAGTAGTATAAAACGTGCTATAAGAAGAGCTACTCTATAGAGGCGTGCTAGTATAGCGCCGAGCCTTCAGCAGGCGTAGCCTATGCCCGCGTTAATACTATATAAGAATAGCATTACCTAGGCGTTAATAAGAATAGGTACTATAGCCCTATCCTAGATAGGTGGGAAACCTATAGCATAGATGCATTAGAGGATAAGTAAACTGCTGCTAAGCCCTTAGGGATTAGTAGGCAAAGCCTGCTAGCTATAGGGAAAACCCCGAAGCTAGGCGGAAGCTGCGGTAACTAGGTGAAAGACCTAAAGGCTTAGAAAAAGACTACGCTATAGAGGGTTCAAATCCCCGCGCAGGCGTATAGAAGATAACTATAAAGCCCGCTAGCTATAGGGAAAAACCCGAAGCTAGGCAGAAGCTATAGTAACTAGGTAAAAGACCTAAAGGCCTAGAAAAGATCGCGCTATAGAGGGTTCAAATCCCTGCGCAGGCGTATAAAGATAACTATAAGCTGCTGAGCACCCGGGGGGCCTCTAGCGAAGCTATAGTAACTAGGTAAAAGACCCGAAGGCCTAGACCTGAGAAATATAAAAGGACTAATTAGAAGCGCTATAGAGGGTTTAAATCCCTATATAGGTCGGAGTTTTATAGATTATTAGACTTAGAGATAAAGCCCTCTAGAGGGGGGGTAATTATAAGGGATTAGGATTATAGCGCTAAGCTAGCGCTAAACTAGCGCTAAACTAGCGCTAGGCCTCCGCCGAAGTTTAACTATATTAGTCAGCTAAGCCCTAAAAAGGGCTCTATGCGCATAAGTAGCTAGAAGGGCTAACTTATCTTCTATAATATAACCAACCCCTATGTTACTGCTACTCTTTCCTTCCCTGGCCTGGCCTTTTGTAGGCTATAACCTCACAATATTCTTATATCTCTTATAGAGGAGAGGAAATAGAGGCTATTACTAATAGACTTAATATAATAATAAGCTTAGACTTTATAAGAGATAATTAGTAAGTTAATAATACTACTAAGGATAAGAAAGAGCTAGATATAATACTGGGAAGTATAAGGGTATATTAGGATATTAAAGCGATTTAATAAGGTTTTAAAAGCTCTTATAACCTACTAGAGGAAGTTAAGTAATAATTAGACCAAGATAAAGAAGTTATTACTATTTTAAAGAGTTTAGATTAATTTTTAATAAAGTCCTAGAGATTATAATCTAACATAAAGTTACCCCTAAGCTTAATAATATTTATAAAGCTATTATAAATACTAGATATATAAGAGGATATAATAGCTAAAGTCTTAACTATAAATACTATATTTATAAACCTAGAAGGAGAATAGTAAAGAAGAAAGTATCTAAGAGGAAGTATGAGTTACTATATTAAAAAGGAGTCAAAGTTACTATATCTATAAATACTATCTTTTCCTATAATAATTATAAACCTATACTAATAATACCTATACTACTAATAGAAGATATCAATATAATATATAAGATAAAAGATAAGAAGATTTAACTTAATAATAACGCTATATTAGATAGCTCAACTCTAGATAGAGACCTAGAGTAGAAGTTAAAAGCATAAGTAAAAGCTAAGAAGAGTATAATACTAGATCCTAGCGCCCTATTTATAAGCCTAATTATACTAAGGTTTTTAATTGTTAAATAGGAATTAAAGCTTATAAAAGCTTAATAAGAAGCTATTCTTAAAACTATTAATTATCTATAGCTTAAAGAAAAGAAGCTTCTCTTAGCTATTCTTTAATAAAGGGGAAAGCTTTAACTTAGAAATTTTAATATAATAGCTCTATTTACCCTTTTATTACTCCTCTATAGATCATTCAAATAGTCCTATATAAGGTATAGTAAGTAAAAGAGATTCTAATATTAAGAGGATTAGAGTAGGATATTATTATAATTGTAAAGGATAGACTAAAGAGGGGAATCCTTAAGTAAAGTTATATAGCTTATTATAATCTACTCTTCTTTATATATAAGAAAGATAATAAGATAAGGCTGATTAACGTAGTATTTAAGATGAACATAATTATAATTAAGATATAGCATTACCCCCTAACTGTTTCGAGGACTTTGCTATATATTAACTATTATTATTATTAGACTTGTTTTTAAGATATAACTAAGTCCCCTTAGACCCTATAAGTAGAGACTTAATAATATTGATATTACCTATTAGATTACTATAGATATATATATTACTATGAGGCGTAACGAACTTAGTTACATAGTTTATATAGGTTATAATTAGAATCCTATATAACCTTATACCTAGCTATTATAAAGCCTTCCTTAATAATTCTACTATTAAAGGACTACCTTTATAATATAATAAAAAAGAGAATAAGTCTTATCTAGGGATCTATAGATTTATTTTAGAATATTTATAAAATATTAATAAGGTCCTACTTAATTTAGAGCTAATAGAGTATATAGTAGTAGTAGTTAAGTTATAATAGGCCTAGGAAGTAGTAATAACTATTAGCTATATTTATAATACTAATAGGTAATATCTAGAGGAAGTAGAGATAGTTAAGATCTATAAATAGGCTACTTATACTAATTTAATAGAGTTAAGGGCTTTCCTAGGGATTATAACGTTCTATAGATCCTATGTAAAGGGCTACTCTATTATTGTAAAGCTACTAACTAACTTACTTAAGAAGGATACCTCTTTTAGTTAGAAAGAAAAGTAGTAAATAGCTATAAATACCTTAAAGTTAATACTAGTAATATTAAATAAGGCGGAGTCCTAGGATAATTTATTATTAACTAGCATATAGTCTCTGGCTTTAAGAGTAGTATTTAGCTAGGACCTACGCTATTATATAATACTAGGAAGAAGTAGTTATAAGGTATTTTAAAAGTTTTAAAGAGAGTATATAACTATTTCTATAGATAATACGTATCTTAGAGATAGATACTTAGATATTAGTTATATAACTTAATAGAGTAGCTATAGACCTCCTAGGAGCCCTTATTATCCGCTAGATTATATAGATTTAAATTTTTAACTTTGAAATCTAATATATCTATAGTACTTGGAATATAATAGTAAATAGCTTATTATAAAAACCCTAGGGTCCGTTTAATATTTTCCATAAGGAAGCTAAAGGGGAGATTAACTCCTAGATAAATTTATAAATCTTGTTTATAAATATAAAAGCTACCTCCTTCTTAAATTAAGCTTAACGCTAAAGTAATAAATAATATATAGAGGAGGTCTTAGTAGGGAGTATAGAGGTTATTAGTAATACAATAAATATCCTAAATATACTTATTATTAATTTATAGACCTATTCTATATATTCTTAGTAAGTAAGTCGGTTATTAATTGATAATATAGCGATAGCCTTTGGAGATTTAACTAGTAAGGTATTATAACTTCAAGACTAGAGCGTTAAAGTATTATATTTAAAACTATTTACTTTTTACTAGACTGATAGATTAAAAGCTAATACTATAACGAGTTATTAATAATCCTAAATAATAGAATAAGGTATTTATAAAAGCTTATAAAGAGAATAGTTATTAGGGTAAGTAAGCTATAGTAAGTAGACTACTTAATTGCTATATATAGGGTAGTATATATATATCGAGATTATCAAATCTCTAAAAAGTTACACTAACTACTAAAAGAGGAGGGCTTAATATATAGATAATAAAAGGACCTATAGCTCTCTAAGGGACTACCTTTGATAAAGATCTTATTAGATATATAGAGAGTAGGTAAGTAGTACCTTATAGAAGTAAGGGATCCATTTATAGGATAGCTTCAAGCTTACTAGCTTAAGAGAGTAACTTTATCTAAGATTATAAAGTTTATCTAGGAAGAGGTTATTTATAATTATACATTATATAGTAAGATTATTATTAATAGAAGCCTAGAGAATAAGGATATTATTATTAAGTTTAATAAGAAGTATAATATAAGGAGGAAAGTAATATCTATATATAACCTAATGGCTAATATGGTAGTTATAACTAGTTATTAGCTAATTACTTATACCCTATTAATATAAAATAAAAGAGAGAGAGATATTAACTCTTAATTATACCTTTCTACTACCCTATTTATAAACTAATCAAGTATTTATATTTTAACTAGCTTTAGCTCTTTCTATCCTTTATATAAGTTTAGAACAATTACTCTTATTAAGACCCTAATACTAATTTAAGGGTTCTTAACTAGAGTTTAATAATAATAAAAGAAGAGGAGGTTTAAATATACTTATAGGCCTTCTCATAACTTAATAAAAATAAGAAATACGCTAGAGAGATAATTAATATTATTATAGGAAAAAGATAAAATGTTATAATAGTTAATATAAGAGGATAACTAGGAAGGAGAGGTTAGAGGTAGGTAATTTAGTTTTAATATTCAATGTGAAGGGCTCTACTAATAAATTATTTATTAAGAAGCTTAACTACGCATAATAAGGTCCTTTCTATATCTTATTATAAGCTATAAATACCTTATTATATTAATTAGTAACTTTAGTAAGTAATAAGGTTATTAAGAAGACGTTTAGTAGAACTTAATTTTATAGATTTATTTAGATACCTAAAAGGTATAAGGAACTAATTAATATAGATATTTAGAGATATATTTTAGAAAAAAACCTAGTCAAAGTCTTCCTAGCGCTAGGGAATAAGAAGTATAATAATTATATACCTAAGGAGGAGGGTAATAAACTAATAATACCTAGGGAAAGTAATTAGAATAAAGAGGAGGATTTATTATAATTAGTAAGATAATTAAAATAATACTTAATGGACTTAGAGAAAGTAAACAAGATCTTAAAAGCTAAATAACAACTAGTTATTAAGATTCTTAAAATATTAAAAGAGAAGGAGAAGGAGTATACTAAGATAGAGGAGCTAAAGAACTTATAGTATTCCTATTATTATAATTCGGTTCAATTAATAATTTATAGACTTATTTTTATTTATTTCTCCTTATATCTCTTATTTTAAAAGTTTAGGATTCTAGGGATAATATTACTAAACCTTAGGGATAAGGGTAAGAGATAGTATTAGTAACTCCCTACTTATTTAAATATACCTCCTTCCTATTATTTAATATAATAATAACCTAGCTACTAATAACCTTAATATCTACTAGTAACTCTAGTAAGGTTATAAAACCTAGGGATATATAATACCCTTAACTTTCTAGTAACGACGCTAAGGACCCCTCTTAGTAAATAAATATAAGATTAATAACCTAAAGATAAGAGAGAAGAAGAGAAGGAGAAAAACGGTATCGAGATTATAGTTATTAGCCCCTAGAGAGGATATTAGTAAACCCTTCCTGGGGGGGGGGGGGGGGGGGGGGGGGGGGGGGGGGGGGGGGGGGGGGGGGGGGGGGGGGGGGGGGGGGGGGGGGGGGGGGGGGGGGGGGGGGGGGGGGGGGG